>SJYV01050321.1:662884-719081 GCA_006410875.1 Neotragus pygmaeus
TTGCCCGGAGAATCCCAGGGACGGGGGAGCCTGGTGGGCTGCCGTCTATGGGGTCGCACAGAGTCTGACACGACTGAAGCGACTTAGCAGCAGCAGTCTGTATGTCAATCCCAGGCCTCCTAATTTATCCCTTACCTTCACATTTCCCGTTTGCTAACCGTAAGTTTGTTTTCAAGGGGGCTCCCCTGGTGGTTCAGATGGTAAAGAATCTGCCTGCAATGCAGGAGACCTGGGTTTGATCCCTGTCAGGAAGATCCCCTGGAGCAGGGAATGGCAATCTACTCCAGTATTCTTCCCTGGAGAATTCCATAGACAGAGGAGCCTGGTGGGCAAAGAGTCAGACACGACTGAATGACTATCACTTTCAAATTTGTTTTTAAAATCTGTGAATCTGTTTTTTAAATAAGTTTATTTGTATCTTTTTTTTTTTTTAGATTCTACATATAAATGACCACATCTTTCTTTATCCATTCATCTGTTGATGGACATTTTAGTTGCTCCCATGTCTTGGCTGTTGTAAATAGTGTTGATGAAGCCATTCTTGATGCTTCTATTTAGCTTGATTTTTTTTCCTCTTCCCCCAACCCTTTGACATTCTGTATATGCTATTTATTGTCAGAACTCTTCCCATAAAGGCAAATACTTATTTACTTTCAGCCATGAAATTGAAAGATGCTTACTCCTTGGAAGAAAAGTTATGACCAACCTAGAGAGCATATTGAAAAGCAGAGACATTACTTTGCCAACAGAGGTCCGTCTAGTCAAGGCTATGATTTTTCCAGTAGTCACGTATGGATTTGAGAGTTGGACTATAAAGAAAGCTGAGCACAGAAGAATTGATGTTTTTGAACTGTGATGTTGGAGAAGACTCTTGAGAGTCCCTTGGACTGCAAGGAGATCCAACCAGTCCATCTTAAAGGAGATCAGTTCTGGGTGTTCATTGGAAGGATTGATGTTGAAGCTGAACCTCTGATACTTTGGCCACCTCATGCGAAGAGCTGACTCACTGGAAAAGACTCTGATGCTGGAAAAGATTGAGGGTAGGAGGAGAAGGGGATGACAGAGGATGAGATGGTTGGATGGCATCACCGACTCAAGGGACATGAGTTTGGACAGCCTCTGGGAGTTGGTGATGGCCAGGGAGGCCTGGCATGCTGTGGTCCATGGGATCTCAAAGAGTCGGACATGACTGAGTGGCTGAAGTGAGCTAAATTGAACCAGACAGTACCTGTGGCAAGAACCTTCTCACCGATATCTCTCTTCAACTGCTCCTCCTTCTAATGTTTCTTCCACATTGTTTCCAGATTACCTAAAAACCTTCACTATTCCTTCTTTGCTTGCATTATCAAGTCCAGCTGCTTGGCATGGTACACAAGGTTCTTCACTCTCCATTCCCAGTTCAGTTTCCTCCCCAGTGCTGTGTTTCCTACACCCTCATACAGAGCAAGCACCTACATGCACTGTGGTGGTTCATACTTATGTTTGTTTTCCCATTTTTGAAAAAAATTTTTTTTATTCTTTCCAGATGGTCTATTCTTATTATTTGAGGGCTGGCTCATAGGATATACAAAATCTTTACAAAGATATCCCTACATCCTTTGGTAGAGTTATCCACCTCCTTTTTTTTTTTTTTTTTTTTACACTTCTGGAATATCTTCATCCCTAGAATCTTATAGGAGCCTCCCTGGACTCCTTCCAAATTTGTTCTCTTCACTTAATCCTGGACACTCTGACCATAAATGGAATGTCAGCTCTTGTTAATCCTCTAGTTAAAGCCCTTGCTTGGCTTCCCAGCTCATTCAGTCCTGCCAACGCCCTGCCTCATATGTACTCCTGCTCTCCCTTCTCTGATCTCACAGTCATCTTCTTCTCTCTCTGCTCCAGCCTTACCAGCTTGGTTGCCTTGCTCTTCATCAAACTCCTCAGAAAAGTTCCTGGCTCTGAGTGTTTGCGTCCACCTTTTTCTCTATTTGAAACTCTCTTCTCCAGTAATTACATGGCTTACACTTTCTCTCTTCCAGGTGTCTGTTTAATGTCACACTCTCACCAAGACCTTTCTCAATAATTCACCTCATTGGCAGTGTCTGTGACTCTTTTCCTTCCCTCATTCCCTATCCTCCTTTGTTGCTTTTTCTTTCTTCACATCTAATATCTTCTATTTTATTTCTTATTGCTCCTGCTGAAAAATAAGCTCCACAGAGTAGAAATCTTATTTTTTTTCTACTTAGATTTTTGAGATTTCCTAGAGTTTAGACCAGTTTTGGACATGGAATTTTCCAGGCCAGAATACTGGCGTGAGTAACCTATCCCTTCTCCAGTGGATCTTCCTGACCCAGAAATCGAATCGGGATCTCCTGCACTGCAAGCAAGTTCTTTACCAGCTGAGCTACCAGGGAAGCCATTTTGGGGCATATTCAGTTCAGTTCATTTCAGTTCAGTTGCTCAGTCGTGTCCGACTCCTTGTGACCCCATGAATCACAGCACACCAGGCCTCCTTGTCCAACACCAACTACTGGAGTTCACTCAGACTCACGTCCATCAAGTCTGTGATGCCATCCAGCCATCTCATCCTCTGTCGTCCCCTTCTCCTCCTGCCCCCAATCCTTCCCAGCATCAGAGTCTTTTCCAATGAGTTAACTCTTCGGATGAGGTGGCCAAAGTACTGGAGTTTCAGCTTCAGCNCTTTTCTTCCAAGGAGTAAGCGTCTTTTAATTTCAAGGCTGCAGTCACCATCTGCAGTGATTTTGGAGCTCCCCCCAAAATAAAGGTGTTAGTACATGACAGCTATTATCATTATGAAACATTAAGCAACTTGCCATTTCTTATCTCACTCAGTCATGGCAAGAATTTGCCATGTGAAGAAGATAGAGTAGATATTATGCCCAGTTTTAAAACGGAAAGAAACTACCCCAGGAATTAAATGACTTTGTTTTTTGATTCAACAAGTATTTATTGATCACATAGTGCCAAGAGTTGGAGATACAAAGGTAAAAAGATCTGGTCCCCTCTTTGCCTTGGGGAACTCACAGTGTCATGGGGGAAGGGGAAGATAAAATATTGAGAAATTACCAATAATTATAAACACTAAAGGAAGTGTACACAAAACACAGGGGTCGAATCCAAGAAGTGGCACCCAAGCCTTTCTCTAAAAGCCAAGGAACTTCTCAAAGCGAGGATCAGAGTTGAATGGACGTGTGGAGGGACACGTCTGATGGTTGGGACCAGGAGATGTTTTCTAAGGAGATGGAACAGTCATATCAGAGAGTCAAAGAAGAGGATCCAGTCGAGCATGAGTAATTAGTCTAGAAATCCAATGTAGGTAGGTATCTCACTCTCAGTGCTACCGGCATTTGGGTTAGGTCTGGGGAATGTCTTCTGAGGACCACCCTTTGTGTGGTAGCATATTTCCCTCCTCCTCCACCGGCTGTGAGAGTCAGAAGTGTTTCTATACGTTGTCAAATGTCCCTAGGAGTAGCGGAATTCTCCCCTAGTGGGAATCACTGGTCTAGGATGTAGAATGCAAGGAAGGCGTCATGAAAAATGAAGCCGAAGTGACAGCCAGATCATAGTAAACTTCTTCTGCCGTACTAAAGTAATTTCTGTTTTTCTTTTAGGTGATTGGGAACAATCTTGTTAAGTATAAGGCAGGGTCCTCTTATTGTAGCTCACAGAGGACACTTTGACAGCCTGAGAACTCATTAACAGCAATCATTCAAGTTGCACGAACTCCTACCTCCACCTGCTGACACAGGATATACAAGTTTTTCTCTTGCAAAACCTCCTCTCTTCCTCTTCTCTGTAGTTAAGCATTTTTGTTTGTTTGTTCTTTCTGTGTCCCTGGAAATCTCTCACATATGTTCCTGGACACATCTTCTGCAATTTCCACTGGTCCATTAGGAACTGCTGCGGTGGGAGATGGAAGAATTTCACACTGAGGACCGAAAAAATCATCGCTAGGATAACATTCGCAAAACCATGACCTTCCTGGTTCAGGCTCAGAGCTCCAAGGAGCATGACAAGGTCCAGCCCCCAAACACATTTTCAGTATAGATTCATCTTCTTTATTTGCAATCCTCAAATAAAGGACTGATAGCAACGCCATGCATAGAATACATCCAATCCATCCCTCTAGCCACATCCATCACATCCCATCAGTTTTCTGGCACCATTTCCTTAAAAAAAAAATCATGCACACACACAAACCCCCCAAACCTTCTCCATCCCCTCTCCATGCAGTCTTGCATTATACTTCAAAAACACAACCCAACTCCTCTAGCCACAGTTCCTGCACCTCTTGTCCTTTGGTGCTTTCCTATAATCTTTGTAGTTCTTTTTCCATTTTCTGTATCATAAAACCCTAGAAGAACCAATAAAGCAATTACAAAACAGGTCTCAGAGGGCACGAGGTAAAGTGGAGGGCAAAGCCTGAACCCCTTTAGTAGGCAGCAGAAAGGGCAGGCTAAGAATTTTCATTTCATCTGGAAGATGTAGCGAGTGCATGAACTCCTGTGGTCACTGACTGAGCACCACTGCATTGGGGACTGCCACTGATTGCTTCACCAGTCCCTGCAGCATCCCCTCTTTTCTAAGCAACATGGCTTTCCTAGGTCGGAAAGATTTCCTTATATCTTTGATATCTCCTGTATCCCTCTGATAGCGCATATACCCTTCAGTTGGCTGGCTCAACAACGGATTTGAGAAACAGCCATAGTACTCTTCAGCTCTTTGTGACCTCATGAACTGTGTAGCTCACCGGGCTTATCTGTCCATGAAACTCTCCAGGCAATAATACTGGAATGGGTGGCCATTCCCTTCTTCAGGGGATCTTCCCAATCCAGGGATCGAACCTGGGTCTCCTATACTGCAGGTAGATTCTTTACCAGGCTCAGATGGTAAAGAATCTGCCTGTCATGCAGGAGGCAACTGGTTAAGAATCTGCCTGCAATGTAGGAGACCCAGGTTTGATCCCTGGGTTGGGAAGATCCCCCAGAGAAGGGAATGGTTACCCACTCCAGTATTTTTGTCTGGATAGTTCCATGGACAAAGAAGCCTGGCAGGCTACAATCCATGGGGTCACAAAGAGTCAGACACAACTGAGTGACTAAAACTTTGGTGCCTTGAGTACACAGTACTGCCCTCTGAAGACTCAATTCTGTTCTTGGTCAGCTTGCCTTCCTTCCCTTAGGACTTGCACACGCTGCCTGCTGTCTCCCCAAGCCACCCTATGGTGCTTCTTGCCACTCAGGGTCTATTTGGGCCACCTGGTTGCCAGACATGCCCTCTGTGGCAATGATCTGATCTCTGCTTTTGGATGCAGCCTACCTGCCAGCAAATATTTCCACTGAAATATATTTCTTGATCCTCATTTTATGTATTTATTTCTCATTATTAGTATGTTTTCCTGTAAGCTGCCTTGAACCCTTTGTGGAGTGAGAGAGGGTGTTGAAAAAAGACACGAATGAATCTACATGTTGGGCTTCCCAGGCGTCTCAGTGGTAAAGAATCCTCCTATCAAGTAGGAGACACAAGTTCAATCCCAGATAGGAAAGATCCCCTGGAGAAGGAAATGGCAATCCACTCCACTATTCTTCCCTGGGAAATCCCATGGACAGAGGAGCCTGGTGGGCCCCCATCCATGGGATCACAAAAGAGTCGGACATGACTTAGTGACTAAACACCACCACCACCTTGGGCAAGTACATGAAGTGGACTTGGAGAGCAGATCAGAACCACGTGCAACCAGTGCACTGAGTCGGAACCTTGGCTGACTCGCTGGGAGGGAGAACGAGTCATCTGGGATAAGAGACATATAACCTCTCAAGTGCACAGGTATAAAAAAGATTACACTGGTGAACATGAATAGGACTGTTCTTATTGATCTGGCATTCCCAGAAGAGGAGGCGTTCTACTTAAGTGACATTATTCAGAAATGGAATCTTGGTCCTTTCAAGATAACACACTTTCCTTTTTAAATAATTTTAACGGAAGTCTTTCTAAATAGAAAATTACACACTTTGCGAAGGCTTCCACAGGGACCGACAACAGATTTCGTTTGCCCTTCTGTGTGGTCGTTTGAAATGGGCGTGATGAGCATCTGATATCATGATCCCCACAGTCTTGCCATGGTGTCTGCTTTTAGCATCTTTTAGTAGCATCTTTGGGCTTCCCTGGTGACTCTGATGATAAAGAATCTGCCTACAGTGCAGGAGACCTGGTTTCCATCCATGAGTTGGGAAGATCCCCTGGGGAGAGGAACGGCAACCTGTTCCAGTATTTTTGCCTGGAGAATTCCATGGACAGAGGAGCCTGTTACACTGAGTGTTTACATTGGAGCTGGCACTCAATTTTGTTTAATGACTCTATCTATTATGTCACTGGCTTCTCACAAGGAACATCTGATTGAGGAAGGCAGAGACTGTCCTTCCATAAATCACTCCATTTACGTTGCTTCTTAAATCCTTGAGCCTACGCTGTACAGTTTTCATGTCTCCTTGCTTATTGTCGAGAAATCACCTCTGACCAAATTTCTTATTTTCGGCTTTTAATCTTCTGTGTGTTAAGAAACCTGGAAACCATACTTCATAGGATTATGTAGCAAGAAAGTTGGGGTCTGCATGAGAGGTGAGACTTGTTGGTTGTTTGGATTAAAGTGGTCCACTTCAGACCCTGGAGTCAGGAGGGAGGCCCTCTGCACTACTTGGGGGGTCGAGCTGAGAAAGCCCAGAACCTCCAGTCACCCAGCTCTTTCCATCTGCAGGGTGGAGCTGGCTTGCTTTTGATTCAATGTCCTCCCAATGCATCAGGTCCAGTTATCATGGGGAAAACAAAAGCATGTGCTTTTATTTCATATTTGTTGATAATGACAGGTGACAAGAAGACAATAACTGCCTGTTAGAATTTAACATGCTTAAGCATTTGGACTGCAAGGAGATTCAACCAGTCNCACAAAGTTGCCACAGTTGACCCTGGCAAGGAAACACCCACTGGATGGAGGGTTCCACATAGCTGACAGAAGAGAATCAGTTCCGGCCAGAAGGAATGTAATTTTGTATCTTTATTACAGAGTAAGAGTTTCCTTCCCACTGCTTAAAATTTCTGGCTTACTCTCAGTTTGATTCCTTGGGTCAAATTAATCATTTGAAATATGTGTATGCACATACCTATCATGTATGTATGTAATACACATATGTTCCTGACTCTGAAGTGTATATTTCACATGAAATTAGTTAAAGGCTTTACAAAAGGGAATTGGAAAGAGTGTACTCATAACTATACTGCCTTAATGCAGCAGATTTGTTTAACACACATTTATTTGGTACTTGCTATGTATCAGGCAAGGTGCTAATTCCTGTGGGTACAGAAGTGAAAGGCACGCTCCTTTCCCTGGAGTCCACAGTCTATGAGTGGATGAGCGAGATAACCGACAGCTACAATGCGGTGTGTTAGGAAATGGACAGATGCCAGGCAAGCACAGGGCACGGCTCTTCCAATACCTGGTACAGGATAAGCTAGTTCTCACATGGCTATCATCATGGAAGAGATGAATTTTGTGTTCGATTTTCCTCCTACCTATATCTTAATCACATTTCCTTCTTGGGCTATGTAATGTGCCTGCCCTCTCTCAGGCAGCTTTTCTTTAAATAAACAGAAATCTGGTTACCAAAATGTTACCACCCCACATCTCTGCCTATATTTATTTCATTACTTCATCCGAATATTTTTTTTTTTAAACAGGAAGCTCAGGATTTTCCGACCTTGTGAAATAAGCAAAAAATACTCTCATCACTCAGCCAGTGACATATTGTACCTCCGCCTGTTGTTTTCTAGCTTGTCTAATTAGTCCAGAAAGAATAGCTATGGTGAGCATCCTCATATCAGCAAATATGCTTTTGATTTAAGAAATTATTATAGGAGAATGCTGGAAGCCTTGTAGTCATCTTTGCTATATTTAGAGAAAAATAATGTCTCTCTGCAATTACCATTTGGCATGAGCTTTAGGCATTCACGGTTTTTCTCTTTTTACTTTTTATTTAATACACTTTTTCCCCTTCTTTTTTTTTTCTGGGTTAAACATGCAGGGATCATAGTTGCACAATTATTAAGAAGAGGCCACTTAAATCCCACCTTCTGAAGATACAGTGTCTGTGGCAGTGTTTAATTANTCTCTTTTTACTTTTTATTTAATACACTTTTTCCCCTTCTTTTTTTTTTCTGGGTTAAACATGCAGGGATCATAGTTGCACAATTATTAAGAAGAGGCCACTTAAATCCCACCTTCTGAAGATACAGTGTCTGTGGCAGTGTTTAATTAGAGATTAAAATTGAGGAACTGAATAATTGGGGTTGCTAATGAATTTGAAAACTCAGCAACTCAAGGGGAGCTGAGCATTTTTTCTGGCTTTGCTTTTCTTTCCTGAACCCTTTCTCTTTCTCTTTTCTTTTTAAAAAAATTAATTTATTTTAATCAGAGGATAATTACTTTATAATATTGTGGTGGTTTTTGCCATACATTGACATGAGTCAGTCCCGGGTACACATGTGTCCCCCCTATCCTGTCTTGAACACTTTTTCATTTCCCCCATCATCACATTTCTGGCCTGACTGCTGAGTTTATTACTACTCATAACCCTGGCCTAAGTGGAAACAAACAAAAAAAAAGCTGCAGCCTCTTTGCTGAGGTCCCAGAGCCATTCAGTCTATTGGATTTATGGCATGTTCAGCAGCTGTGATTGCAGGAGGCTGGCAGTGATGAAAATGAGATATATTGGGCCACCAACACTTTCTGTAATCACCTTAATAGGTCAGTATAACAATGGCTGCTGTCAGATGGAGAAATAAGAAGATGGTCTTAAATCAAAGCAATTTCCAAATATCACCAGTCCTCCTGCCACTTTCTCTAGGGAGCCTGGCTTATTTGGGGACCTTGCTTGGGAGGCTCACATCAGTTTCACGCGCCCAACAATGAACACAGTCCCTTGGTTCACCCTCGAACAGAATCAACACTCCCCAAGGTTACCCTCCAATAGACCTTCTCAGGTAGGCAGCGTATTTCAAGCCTGGCCTGGAGGTAATTCTTTAGCAGAGATTTCCTGCATTGAAAAGGTGGCTGGATTATGAGACCCTGAAGGTCCTTTGTAACTTGAAAATGCTATGATTTTATGAAAGCGGCCTAGAACAAATTGCCTGGCTCTAAGAGGACCATCCCCTTGGAAATCTCTTTTTCATAGAAAGTCAAAGCTTTTAGGACTATTTTTTTTTATCAGTTGGGTGCTGTACTTCAGTTGATACATTTCAAGCTTCATTCGGTGCAAAATCTAGGTGGTTTACATCAACATTCAAGGTAAACATCTGCGTTTTTATGGTCAAAGGACCCCATACTTATGATTACTTGCTCTTTTGCTGTTGCTGGTTAAATTGTTCCCTGATATTTACTGCATTTCTGAGGCCAATCAGACTGATTACTCTAGGGATATTACAGTTGATACAAAAGACTCCATCTGAAGCAACATCAACAGAACAGGCTTTTGATCACAAATCTTTTATGAATAAGAGGTCATTCCTAATAACATTTCCTTAAATCTTCTTAGCCACGCTTCTTAGCATAGCTGCTTGATGGCTTTCCACTGATGACTCCAAATATATGTTTTTGACAGCAGGGAAAGAAGTCATCTGTTTTATAAGACTGTTCTTACTTGGGCCAAGAAAACCTGACCCCTGCTACTGCTGAGCTCACCCATAGCTCTGAGGGGGGAGGTGGTCAATGTGGGGGGAAGTTTGCATAATTCCGTATTTAATCTTGCTCTATCTGTTTTTATTCCACATTCACTCAATGTTTGTAATGTTCTGTTTATGTTTGTCAGCATGGAAGCCATCCCTCTGAGACATTAAGACCCCAGAGAATAAAAACTGTGGAAATTTTCTTTGAAGGTATCTATAAGATGGTGCCAAGAATCCTCAAGTAGCTAAAAAATAATTAACTCGAGATGATGATGGTGATCATGCAGAAATAGGAGGTAACTTGAGATGATGATGGTGATGATGCAGAATTAGGAGGTGACATGAAAGCTCATCTCCAGATACATATTTGTGGCAATGCTTCACAGGAGAACCTGAGGGAGCCTGGGTCATTCCCTGGTTTGGCACAAAGGGCGGTGTCATGCCAACTGTCCACTCTGTCTAATTCCTGGATGGAGGGCTCTAGGACCATACTGTTCAGTCTATAGAGGGTGAGCTAAGCCTGGTTCACAGGTGTCTATTTCTTTTTTAAAAAAGTCAGCTTTATTTTGGAGTATAGCTGGCCAACAGTGTTGTGATAGTTCAGGTGGACAGCAGAGGGACTGAGCCATACATACACATGTATGCATTCTCCCCCAAACTCTGCCCCCCACCCAGGTTGCCACATACAGAGGGTTCCATCCTCGAGGGCAGGACTTGCCATGCCCAGGTGGGGTGTGGGACAGGGATGGTTAATATTTCACAATGAAGGAGAGGCTCGCAGAGAGGTCTGCTAGCTGCTGGTATGAACCAGATACACAGGCTTCCTTTGAGATGAGTGGAAATTCTCTTAACTTTTATCCACCTTGCTTTCTTATTTGCAAAATGGCATTGTGGGGGTAAAGAGCCTTATAGAATTTCAATTCATGAATTCACTAGGTAGGCACTTACATCATGTCCATTCTTCTTGGGATTGCAAGCCAAGGAGCCCTTAGGAAGAAAGAAAGTAATAGTTGCCTAGTCACGTCCGACTCTTTGTGACCCCATGGACTGTAGCCTGCCAGGTTCCTTTGTCCAAGGAATTTTCCAGGCAAGAATATTGGAGTAGGTTGACATTTCCTTCTCCAGGGCAATCTTCCTGACCCACAGATCAAACCCAGGTCTCCTGTATTGCAGGCAGATTCTTGGCTGTCTGAGCCACCAGGGAAGACCCAGTTCCCTGCCCAGGGGTCAGAGAGTGAGGAGGGAATGTCTTCTTTTTAGGCCTTGCTGGACCTGTCCCACTTGTGACCAGAAAACACATTACTAGTTTCAGCCTGCATACTGGATGGGTGTGAGATTCTGTGGCTGAAAGGTACCACCACTGTCTAAACTGTCCGGCTGTGAACCTTTAACAAAACACCGGAGCAGTGCATGAAACGGAGCTATGCCCACCTCCACGGCCTGACAATACAGAGCCCTATCTGCCACAATCACTCCATGCTGGGTGACTGGGGAACAGTTTCAAAGGGATGTGACTCCCCAAAGGGCTCCAGGGTTCTCCTGTCCACATCCAGCAGTACAAAAATCCCAGTGCAGCAGAGTGGGGAAGTCTGGTGGAGATGAAACAGCTGACAGGCAGGGCGATCCTGTTTGGGGTTTGTATACAAAGTTGTCAGTTCAGATTTCCATTTCATCTGCTAAACCAGGAGCTTTGTAGAAGCAAATGCCAGGCAGGCTTCAAGGCTGCGGGGTGTGCAGAGTCCCGGGCTGCGATCATACTGCCGGCCCCATCCTGCCTCCTCTCTGAGTCCTCTCATTACAGACACTGGTCCTCTTTCTCCCCTAACCCTCTGATTCCTTTGAAGATTTTTGATGGGCCACCTTCTGCCCGCTGACCACTCAAGAGGCAAGCGGTTCAAAGATGCAGCTCCTCATCTCTGAAATCGAAGTTATCCTGCCTGGCAAGACTGCAGAAGCCTTTTTGTTGGTGGCGTGGATTTTGCTAAAGGGAAGCCTTCAAAAGTAGGGAGGCTGGGAAAGAACTGGAATTATTAGTCTCTTCTCAACAGAGGGTAACTGAGGCTCAGAAAAGGGATGTGTGAACAGCAAGATGACTCTCAAAGAGACAAGTCACACAGCCTCCCAGATGGCGAGGACCTTACAAATGATTTCCTTACAGCCTCGGCCCAACAACTTGTTTTCCTTCCAGCAGATAAGTGAATGAAACAGTGTTTTTGCTTCAAATCTCATTTCCTTTCACTGTTTTTTAGCATGTATTGGAACATTATACTCACTGATAATCAGGAATAATTTTAAAAGCAGGCAATGTGAACTGCACACATTATAAAACAAGGTAGATCCTCCTGAAAGTTTACAATCCTTTTAGACCCTGAAAGTGTAATTTGCTCAGTCATGTCCGACTCTTTGTGACCCCACGGACTACAGCCTCTCTGTCCATGGGATTCTCCAGGCAAGAATACTGAAGTGGGTTGCCATCCCCTTCTCTAGGGGATCTTCCTAGGGATTGAATTCAGGTCTTCCGTATTGCAGGCAGATTCTTTACCATCTGAGCCACCAGGGAAGCCCTTTTAGACCCTAGAGCTCTCCTATATGGCCCAACAAATGAGGCTGCATCTGGCTTCTTTCTGGGATGTCTGTCTTGTCGTAACTTGTCTTGTCTTTTGGGGGGCCATAAAGAGAAGTCAGAGTGGTTTGGCCGAAACCCAATTTTCTGCTTCTGAGTTATTCCATTCCATGGAAGAAAGGCACAATGAACAGCTCATCATTTGGACACTCAAAGCAAAGAAGCAAGCCAATCTATGAAGGAAGCCATAGTGCCCTTATTTTTTCAAATGAGGGCACCTCTCTGATTTGGGTCCAATCACCCACATGGGGCCCAGCACACGGTCAACAAACGCATCAGTACAGGATGTCACTATTACGGTTGCTGTTGGACTTGAATTTCTACTGGAGATTGGATCAGAGCGCAGAGCAGTGTCTTCCAGTTGGAGATGCCCTTGCACTCTTTCCCCAGACGCCCCATTACTCAGACACATGACTGATCTGTATGCTTGCACATCTGGCTTTGAAGACTGAGCCATCTCCTGAGGAGGGTGGATCTGCATCTGATCGAATCATTATCTGATCAAATATAGTTATGATTATATTCACCAAAGACTACCATAGTCTCCTCCACACTTTGGGACAGCTGCGATAGAGAGGAAGTAGAAATGGAAGATCATTGCCAATGGCACAGAACACATGAAACAAGAAAGAGACAGCCTGCAGATTTGAGGCCAGGCAAGAAACTTTTTGGTGGAAGGACAGGTTGTAAAGCTAAGAGAACTTCAGTAACAAAATTAAGCAAGAAAAATAAGTCTAGGATCGGAGCTCTTTGAGGGCTTCTAGCACTGGTTCAAAAAGTGTTCTGAGTACCATCTGTGGCAAGGCTCAGAGCTGACCCCTGGAGCTGAGAAGATGAATGCTTCTTTCCTTCAGTCTAATGGAACGATGGGCTGAAACTGTAAACAGAAAATCAGTCTAAAGTGACAGAGATGAAGACAAAGCTAGCAGGGTCTGGCTTCTGCTCTCCTCCAGCCTCGCCTCCTTCTGCTTTCCTGCCCACTCATTTTCTGCACTTTCTCCACCTGGTCCAGACCCTTCCCTTGCAAAGGTTCTCTTGCTTGGGGTTCTCATCGTCTGGGTACCTGCATGGCTTGCCCCTTCACTGTCTTCAGATCTTAATTCACGCATCGCCTTTTCAACAGAACCTCCCTTGACTACTTGACGTGAAATTACCCTACCGTCCACAAGACCCGCAAACCTCTCCCCTGCTTTCTCTTCCTTTGTACCACTTCTGCCCTGGAGAAGGAAAAGGCAACCCACTCCAGTATCCTTGCCTGGATATCCTATGGACAGAGGAGCCTGGTGGGCTACAGTCAATGGGGTCACAAAGAGTCAGATACAATTTAGCTACCAAACAGCTACAACAATGAAGAATCAGGGAAGTATGACCCTGAAGGATGGAAGACCTAATCTGTATCTTCTGGGTGGCAGGGGAATGGGGTGGGGGTGTCCTTAGAAAAATGGCAGGCAGGTGGAGCTCTGCAGTAGAAATGAGCAGTGGTAGGACAGGCAGGAGGTCAGGATGGAGAGGGAGGAGTCAGGAGGGGTTGTGGTACTAAAGCCCAGGTCCCACCTGTGGGCTTTTTCCATCACAGGTATACAGTTGTGGGATTGAGTGTGGACCTCTTCTCTAGCCTGATATTTCCTCCAAGCAAGAACTCTTTGTAGTCATGAAGGACTCTTTGTAGGTACAGAAAACACCAGCTACAGTTCGCAGTGCACCCAGGGTGTCCGCAGGGTGAAAGTAGAAACTGCATCCTCAGTGTCTGCTAAGCACTAGCTCCCAGGGTGTGATTCCATTGACAAGATGGTGATGTAAGTTCAGACACACACCCCAGGCACAGACACCAACCCTCGGGGTGATGAACAACTGCGAATGGACTCTGTTGACTGAGGTCATGATGGTCCCGTCTCCCAGAGGAGTGGGGGGATGCGTTTTGGTCTCCAAAAACCCAGGAGAGGCAGCACCCTGACTTCATAGATGACCTTTTGTGCCTATTGTCTCAGCATCAGTGGGAACGGCTGTGCAGGGGTCTGCAGCATCGCCACTGTAAAACACTTGCTTAAAATATGTATTAATCCCTGGGCGGGTGTTAGGCGAGATTCAGATATATGGTCTGTGATATGGGTAGGATATATTTTTTTATTGCAATAATAAGTTTCTCAAGTCCTAATGGACCTTGCATTAACTGAAGATGACAGGGAGAGAGGGATGGAAAGCCGGCAATTTGTTAAGGTTGTGGAGCGGCAGTTCCAGGGGTTGTAAAAGATAAAACATTTCAGAGTCATTAAAATCACCCTAAATTGTCTACCTTAGCTCAAAGCAACAAACCTAACTCAGTCCCGAGTCTATCACCAGATATCCTTTTCTTTATGGTGTGTCTGCATCTTGGAACTGACATATGGTTCAATCTTGCACTCCCAGAAGCAGTCAGGCTTTGAAAAGTCCTCTGTGGAGGTGGGCTTTTCCTGCTCAGGAAGGGAATGGGGGCAGCTGTTTGATGGACACACAGCCCCAGGTATAAAGGCCCTCATTTAAAAGAAGAAGGGGTCAACCAAGGAGTACTTTGGAGAGAAGGGGTGACTGGGGGATTGTAAGGCCTTTTTGGAGTTGCTGGCTGGCAAGGAGAGAAGTCTTCAAATCCTCAGTCAGGTCTGGATGACAAGGAACATAACCAGGAGCTGAGACGCCTACACAGACTTGTGGTCACTTTCATGATAAATCTTGCTACCCACTCCTTACTAAGGACTTACGAAAGCCTAGCCTCCTGTTGAGGAATTTCCATAAATTAAGCCATACTCCTTCATGGATCACAGCTTTGTGGTGGCAAAGGGGCTTGTGTAACTCAATGAAGCTATGATCCATGCAGGGCAGGCCACCCAAGACGACAGGTCATAGTGAAGAGTTCTGACAAAAACGTGCTCCACTGGAGGAGGGAATGGCAACCCACTTCAGTATTCTTGCCTCGAAAACCCCATGAACAGTATGAAGGGGCAAAAAGATATGACACTGGAAGATGAGCCCCCTCGGGTTAGAAGGTGTCCAGTGTGCTACTGGGGAAGAGCAGAGGGCAACGGAAGTTAAGCCCAATGCTATCAAGAACAATACGGCATAGGAACCTGGACATGAATTTGAGCAAATTCAGGGAGATAGTGGAGGACAGAGGAACCTGGCGTGCTGCAGTCCACGGGGTTGCAAAGTGGTGGACATGACTTTGTGACTGAACAACAGCAACAAAACCCATTCGAGTCTTAGAACAAGCCCGTGTGATAAATAAAACGTCTCCATTTGGTGGATGATGAAATTGGGCAAGTTTTTCAGCCTCTCCAAGAGGCAACATCACTCACCTAAAAAGGCAAGTGGGCTTGGCTTAAGCCCCAAAGAGCCAGTCTCCACATTGGCCACAACATACCCCTCTTCCCGGCAAACAGTGTATGTACAGTGCTGATGGAATGCAGGAAGTGTTCAACACTTCCGGTCCCACTCAGCTGGTATCGGCGGTTCCTCTGATGGAATATCCTTGCTATCAGATGGTGTCATTAGCAAAAGCAGCCCCGGAGGGGCTTGCACTGGACCCTTGGGTTTGGCAGTGAGCAAGACAGAAAGATATGTGTTCCAATAGTCAGGAAGAAGGAAGGCTGAGCTTTACAATTCCCTCTACAACTGTCCTGGGCTGCCAACGTCCCTCTTCCTGTATTTTATCCTCTTCGGAGGCCAGGGGTGGGGGCTACTGTGATCAGAAGGAGGTGGGGTGGAGGGGAGGGGAGGGGAAGTAATGAGAGCAGGAATTTCCAAGGGATGACAGAGCTTGGGGTGCAGGCAATGACAATGACACCCCCTTCCTCTCCAAGTAGGAGCCCCAAGCGGGGAAGGAGGCCCCCAGAGGGAAGGCAGTCCTTGTGCTGAGCGGCTGTTCAGAAGGTGGCACTTTTATCACCCTCAGAAAACAGTTTCTCATCCCGGATCAAACACTGACATTTGTCTAATTAAAAAACCAATGGAGATTTTGCAGACAGAGGGACGTGGCCAGTGCATCTGCTGGTGAAGCTTCCATATGGCCCAATCCGATGAGGGTTCTGGTGCAGGGACCAGCGGGGCATTCTAGCAGTAAGGCTGCCCAGCCATTAAATTACCTCTGTGCCCTGCTGGCCACCAACATCCAGAGAAGGGAAGGCTCAGGCCAGATTTCTGTTGGCCCCACTCCTTCCTGCCCCAAGAGGAAGGATTTGACATGTGCACAAGCCCCCCAGAAGTGGTGGGGGTGGGAGGTGCGGGTGGCGGGGCAGACAGTTTATTATGAAGGAATGTCCTCTTCAGCCCCAGTGGAAATGAACTGAGACCATCGTGTCATTTTTGAGATCGCAAGTACTGCATTCTGGACTATTTTGTTGACTCTGAGGGCTACTCCATTTCTTCTAAGGGACTCCTGCTCACAGTAGAAGATAAAATGGTCACCTGAATTAAATTCGCCCATTCCCATCCTTTTTAATTCACCGATTCTTAAATGGCGATGCTCACTCTTGCCATCTCCTGCTCGACCATGTCCAATTTACCTTGATTCATGGACCGAACAACCCAGGTTCCTCTGCAGTGTTGCTCTTTACAGCATCGAGCTTTACTTTCACCACCAGACACATCATTCTTTCTGGAACTATCTCTCCACTCTTCCCCAGGAGCATATCAGACACTTGGACACTACATACTGGCCCCAGGGGATGGTGAGATGACTCAGTAGAGACCAGCAAAGAAGCCCTGGAGAGCTGCTTCCAGCCCCGGGGCACCCAGAGAGTAGTCCCAATCATTCAGAGCCCTGGTGGGAGCAGGGTGGGGTCTAGAAGCCTAGATGAAGTGAGTCAGAACTCCAGAAGACCAGTCTGGAGACCAGCTCTCCTTTCAGAAAAACAAGATCGGACAAAAGCACAGCCATCAGTAGTGTGGCTGCTTTCCCTGGAGAGGTGCTGGCAATCCGCACCTCCAGCAATTAGTGCAGCCAGCGTGACTCTCAGCATGTAAAGGTGAGGCCCACAGGCACCTACAGCCAGGCNACAAGATCGGACAAAAGCACAGCCATCAGTAGTGTGGCTGCTTTCCCTGGAGAGGTGCTGGCAATCCGCACCTCCAGCAATTAGTGCAGCCAGCGTGACTCTCAGCATGTAAAGGTGAGGCCCACAGGCACCTACAGCCAGGCTTCCCTCCCCACCTCTCCCTCTCTTCGCCTCTCTGGACCCCGTCTGTCACTGTCTGAGCTATTCACTTCTCTCACACTGATCACCCCTTCCCATCTCACATTCCTCCAGCGAGTATGTGTGAAGATTGTGGCACTTTCGCTAGCCCCAGTGCTGAGCATCTCTCATGCAGGTATCAGCCAGGAGGACATCTCTCTCTCTCTATCTCTCTCTCACACACACACACACACACACACACACACACACACACAATAGGCAACCCGCCACGAGCTGCAAGATAGAAATAACCCAGCCTGTCTGTCAGTCTGGAATAAGAGGCTGATGAGCAGAAGAAGGGCCAGGCACTTCACCTTCCNCACACACACACACACACACACACACACACACACACACAATAGGCAACCCGCCACGAGCTGCAAGATAGAAATAACCCAGCCTGTCTGTCAGTCTGGAATAAGAGGCTGATGAGCAGAAGAAGGGCCAGGCACTTCACCTTCCTCCTGGAGCACACACTGTGTAGCTGTGAGGCTTCTGCCCCTGCCATTCATTACGCTTCCAGGGTCTCTGAGGCACCATGGAGCATCCCCACTATAGCAGCCTAATTACCAGTCATCTCTCTTCATTCCCACAGGTGTGGCAGGTGAAGCACAGCCAGGAAAGACGTGACGTGACAACAGAACCTAGTGATGAACTTCTCTCCTTGTCATGGCTACCAGCGCCGTTTCATCACGATGACATGCTAGGGGGTGCTGAGTCGTGACACACAGGGTGTGCCAATCAGTCAAAACAGGCACGAGAAGCAACCCTTAGGGGACCACCAGCTGGCTGGAAAAGACTCTCAGCCAAGCAAACATAGTTAACAGGAGTGGCTGGCAGGCAGGTGAAATTTAGAATGCACCTCTGGCCATAACTGTCCAATGAGATTCAAATGTGGATATCACACATGGCACAGGAGCTGGGAAGACTGAGCTCATCTCACCCATCTTCCAGGATCCTTTCTCCATGAGCTATCTGGATCAATAATGACTGCGAGTGACATCAGACTGTCCAATTATGGCTGGGAAACACAGTGCACTCTCTAAGATCCATTCCATTTCTCCTTCATTGAATAACGGCAATGCTCAATAGGGAAACGATCAGTTCCCTGGGTGAGCCTGGTGGGTCTGAGAGCTGTCCAATTCCCTGACAAGTCACCAGTTCAGAACCGGGCTAGTGGCCCCTCTTTGGACCAACAAGATGCAAGAAAGGACTGCTGAGAGGTGTTTGGAAACTCATCTCACTCTTACGAGAGTGATGGAAAGCCCACACTCTCTCTCCCTGGATGTAAAGCCTGAATCATGTTGCCAAGGTTGATGCTGGCAGCTATCTTATGGTTGGGAAGGAGGCCTGCTTGGGAAAAAGCCAATCCATGAAAAAAGGGACTAAGACAAAGATGGAAAAGTAGATCCAGAGCCTTTATTCAATAGTGCCCAACACTGCATTTCTGGTTATGTGAGCAAAATTTTTTATGACTTTAGACTACTGGAGTCAGTTTCTGTTAATGAAGCCCAAAGAATACTTCTGTAAGAAAAAGTACCTCCTTCCAAGTCTGCCTGGGAAGAGACCACCACCTAGGCACCGATGGAGGAAACAGGAAGTGGCCAGGCAGAGCAGGGGGTGCATGGGTCCTCAGGGCTGCAAAGCTGAGGAGGTGTCTCTGTGATTGATGTCTACATGCGTGCATTAGAGGGGGCTCATTACCAGGCAGCATATCCAACCACACTCACGAAGAGGAGGTCAGCTCCTCCCACCTCGCATACAATCCATCAGCAGCATGGTGGCAGGCTGCATTCTGTTCCCCAGCGTTTGGTCCCCGCCTCCCTTTGCCATGTGACCTATAGTGCTTCCTCAAGGCAGAGTTTTCCTTCTTCATCCCTTCATCAGGGATGCACCAGGATGCTTGCACCGGCGTTTGCTTTACAACCTGTTTTAGCTGATGGAATATGAAAGAAAGTGAGGTATGCCACATGTGGGCAGATGCTTTGACCCTAGGTGTCTCATCTGGCTTGGCTAATTTCTTCCCTCTGTCATGAGAAAGGAATGTCTCAGAGAGATGCTACTCTTTTACCCAAGGTCCTAAAATGCAGTTGCGTGAAGTAGAGACAATTCCAACCCATAGTCCCCTGTGATGATACTGGTGGTGCTGCTGTTAGTTGACCAGTCGTATCCGACTCTNCTTGATTCATGGACCTAACATCCCAGGTTCCTATGCAATATTGCTCTTTACAGCATTGGACTTTACTTCCATCATCTGTCACATTCACAGATGGATGTTGCTTTTGCTTTGACTTCGTCTCTTCATTCTTTCTGGAGTTATTTCTCCACTGATCTCCTGTAGCATATTGGGCACCTACAGACCAGGGGAGTTCATCTTTCAGTGTCCTACCTTTTTGCCTTTTCATGCTTTTTGTGGGGTTCTCAAGACAAAAATACTAAAGAGGTTTGCCATTCCCTTCTCCAGTGAACCACGTTTTGTCAGAACTATCCACCATGACTCATCGATCTTGGGTGGCCCTACATGGCATGGCTCATAGTTTCATTGAGTTAAACAAGGCTGTGTTCTATGTGTTCAGTTTGGTTAGTTCTCTGTGATTGTGGATTTCATTCTGTCTGCCTTCTGCTGGATAAGGATAAAGAGGCTTACGGAAGCTTCCTGATGGGAGAGACTGACAGAGGGGGAAACCAGGTCTTGTCTGATGGGCAAAGACATACTCAGTAAATCTTTAATCCAATTTTCTATTGATGAGTGGGACTGTGTTCCCTCCCTGTTGTTTAACCTGAGGCCAAATTATGGAGTACTTGCAGTACTTGGATGCAATCTCGAAAACAACAGAATGATCTCTGTTCATTTCCAAGGCAAACCATTCAATATCACAATAATCCAACTCTGTGCCCTGGCCAGTAAGGCTGAAGAAGCTGAAGTTGAATGGTTCTATGAAGGCCTACAAGGCCTTCTAAAACTAACACCCAAAAAAGATGCCCTTTTCATGATCAGTTCAGTTCAGTCGCTCAGTCGTGTCCGACTCTTTGAGATCCCATGAATTGCAGCACGCCAGGCCTCCCTGATCATCACCATCTCCTGGAGTTCACTCAGACTCACGTCCATCAAGTCCATGATGCCATCCAGCCATCTCATCCTCGGTCGTCCNTGAATCCCCCCAGCTGGCTTTCCTGACCCTCTTGTGGCTCATCCCTTCTCCTCACTGCAGAGGGATCTTCTGCAACACAGATTAGGTCTCACCGTCCTGTTTACAACCTCCAGAGAGCTCTCTTCCAGCACCTACTGGAGCACCAAGCCCTCCAAAAATACATGCTCAGTGGGGGAAAAAAAAAAAAGATTGGGATCTAAAATAGAAAAGATCTCCAGGCATGTGGGAAGTCTAATGCCCATTAATTTTATGTCATTCTTATATTTGATCATTTGCAATAAGAAACACATGTGGCTTCATACCCCAGCCCTATGACTGTTCTTCAGCCTCTGTTTACTGCCTCTCAGAAACTGGCCCCAGAGTGACATTTATTTTCAGGCAGGGCCGTTGGGGGATTTGGGAGAACAGAAAGATAAAGGGGTAGCTTGGCTCCATTAGAATCCCTGTCTCTTCAAGCAAATGTGGCTGCTCACTTGCATCTCCGCCAATGATGGTGGTGACACCAGATGCCCGTCCCCCCCCCCTCTGACACTCACCCCCGTCCCCCCACTCCTCCCTGTTTTTTTTCCTGCAGGTTGAGGAAGTTGTTATTAGCCTGACTCACTTTCCAATAGCATGGATATTCAATGTGACTGTGTGTGTGTGTTAGTGTGTGTCTGGTATGTGTGTGTGTGCAGAGGAGCCAGGGAAGAAACAGCAAATACACCTGGGTGCTGTGTTCTTAGGGCAAAGGGAAAGGATGTCTGTGTTCCTGAAAGAGACTATTCTAGAGAGATCTCTGCTCCTCTTCCCAGCTCTCTCCTTCCACGAGAGAAAAGGGCGAGGGTTTACAGAGTCCTGGAAGCTCTTGGAAAGGTCTGGCCAGTGCCCCTCTGCCGTCTCTCCCTCTGCCACACACCATCACAGTCCACTGTGGACTGGAAGGCTCTCCTGCCCTTTTCCTGGGCTCTCAGTGCCCTGGATTTAACGCGCATGACCACGTGTCCTGACAGGGGAGAGGCCCCCCTCCCACGCGTGTGAGGAGGCTGCCAGACAGAGGCAGGCCAGACGGTGACAGGTGCCTGGGAATGGGGAGGGATGGAGAAGAGAGCAGAAAAAGTCAGCAGCTGCCCCCCAACACGGGCCCAGAGTCACAGAGTCGCCTGAGGCAGAGTGGGGATTTAGAGATTAGATGGAGGAGGTGGTCAGGCCCGAGCTGAGTTCAGCAGGAGGGCCGAGCTAGGGAGCAGATGCCACCGCCTGGGAGCCCACCTGCCTGCCCTCTCCTCATTGGCATCATGTCCTCCTGCTGTTAATGACCGCCTGTTCCCCAGCTCCACCCTCCACAGGGCCCCAGACCACGGGCCTCCCGGAGTCGGAGTCACCACCGGGGGATCAGCACTGAAACCGCCTGTTGCCCCTCCAACCGGCCCATTTCCCCCCCTGCTCTTTGGCTCTAGGTGGCGATGCCTTCTCCCCTTTGGCCCTGTACCTGCCCAGATGCTCCCTCCTCCTCGTACCTGCAGTGGTCACAGAACAGGGCTCTCTGCCAGGCTGAGGTCACCCGGATCTCAGACATCCGTGTCCAGAGGCATCATCTGTCCTGCACGTGGTCACAGGGGCTGAGGACGCTGTTTCTCCTACCCATGTCCTTTCTTAGACCCCAACCTGGCATGCCCATCCCCCGTCCTCCCACTCCTCATGCACATCTCATATCAGGCCCTGGGAATAGAGCAGAAGAGACCCTGGGAGACAGCACTGAAGGCCCAGCCTGCCCGTCTGTCATGAAGAGGAGGAGCCTGGCCCACCTGGGTTTGAAATCTGGATCAACCGCCTACTAGTCGTGCCACCTCCGCTAAGCAACTCAGCTTAGTCTTCTGAAAGACGGGAAGGCAACTAACTAGGAGGCTGTACCGTGAAAGTCGTACACAGAGCCCAGGCTCATCACTGAACCTAGTTGGGCTGATTTGAGAATTTTGTTGTCATTTGGTGGCCCATGCGGCTCCCTGTGGGCTTCCCTGATGGAGCAATGGTAAAGAACCTGCCTGCCACTGCAGGAGATGCAAGAGACACGGGTTCCCTCTCTGGGTGGGGAAGATCCCTTGGAGGAGGAAAAGGCAACCCACTCCAGTATTCTTGCCTGGAGAATCCCATGGGCAGAGGAGCCTGGCCGACTACAGTCCATGGAGTTGCAAAAGAGTCAGACATGGCTTAGCAACTTAGCAACAGCAGACAGCAGCAGCAGCAGCAGCTCCTGTGGGGCCACCCTGAAGTCCACCTCCCCAGGTTGCGTCCAGGCAGATCCACGGCTCTGTAGGAACAGCTGAGAGGCTCCCTGGGTACCGTGTCCATTCAGGGGCTACTCTGCACTTAATTCACATCTCTGCATGCCCTCTTTGCCTCTGCAGAAGGCGCTCGACTCTTGCCATCACTGCTCTAGTGATTTGCTGCAAGAATTAGGTCTGGGATGTGACAGAGGCCACCTGGCACTGCCCTGAAAGGAACGGCAAAATCTCCAGCGAGAATTTCCTTTCCCTTTCTGTGGTTGGGATGCTGAGCACAGCCAGGCCTCGTGGAAACCTCTGATGTTTGGGTGGCTTCTGAATACTAAAGAGGATGGGGGAAAAAATGAAAGCCAGTGGAGAAAGAGGTCTCAGTCAGAAGTTTTTCTAATCGTTATGGATTTCCCCGTTTTAGTGGATTTGAGAGAGGGTGTCGGAAAAGGAAGGAAAAAAAAAAAATCAAACGCAGATTATTACCCTGAGCTCTTTTCCCCTTTCCTCCTGCACCGTGACGGCAGCTCTCTACCTGCCCCAGCTGTGTGCTCAAGGCTGAGGGACCGGGCAGCCAAAATATTGACCACTGAGCTGAGATGATAGTTTACTTGGATCATGAAAGATGGAATCAATTAAAATGGAACTTTTCACTCAAAAGGTAAATTAGCTTCTGGGATAAAAAATCTGAGAAGTGGGTCATACAAATTACTGAAAGGAAACCTCCCTAATGCCACACGTGGAACATGCACGCAGGTGCACGTGCACACACACACACACACACACACACACACACACACACTGCACACTTGGGATACAGTGACTACTCAACAAATATTGGCTGGATTTATAACTGCATGTACACACAACCTTCCTAGGTGGCACTAGTGGTAAAGAACCCGCCTGCCCATGTAGAAGACATAAAAGACATAGGTTTGACCCCTGGGTCAGGAAGATTCCTTGGAGGAGGGAATGGCAAACTCCAGTATTCTTGCCTGGAGAATCACATGGACAGAGGACCCTGGTGGGCTACAGTCCATACAGTCACAAAGAGTTGGACATAACTGAATTGACTTAGCACACCAAGCATGCACACACACTTATATATTGATAGGTACTAGTCAACTGTACCCACTATTCTGGATCTGTTCCTACTTAGCAATGCTAGGCATGAGCTCGATCATATCTGTGAGATCCCACCAGGCTCACATTTTTCTTTCTCTCTTTATCATTAGTACAAACGCTATTTTAAACAATGAAAAATGAAAGCTCTTCTTTGACCACTCTCCATTTGGACTACCTTTATGGGAAAATGTGGACATGACTTTTACTCCAGCCACCTAACAACGGGTAGAAAATAAACGACGATGTCAAGGTTTCCACACTCCCTGTCCCAGCCTGGCCCTCTGTGGCCTGAATCTCCAGCAATATTCACACAAGAGCCAAGCCTAGGAGCTGCCTTTGTCATCCCCTGGTCCCTCCATGTGTCCTCAAATGAGTGACCCTGGAGAGAGAAGATCCTCCAGAGAACACAGTCTGACCAGTGGACCCCACCAGGACAGAGAGCAACAGGGGAACATGTGGCTGGGTGGCGGGGACGTGCTCAGGAAGAGGTCAGAGGAGCAGGGCGAGAGGGAGGCTTTATGTGTAGAAGAATGGAGGTCAGTTCCACGTGTGCCATCATCTGGAACACGACATTTTCTGACTTGCCCCCAAAATGCAGAGCAGAACCGACTATGATAAGAAACAAAACAAATGCAACAACAACTAAAGGGAAGCCAAGGAGGCAGAGCAAAGGTGCACCAGGCCGGTCCACGCTGGAGAGACACGTGGCCCAGATTCGCACCCGGGGGACCCAGAGCCCCATCAGGGAAGCAGGCTGCAGAGAGAGCCAGCCAGCCCAGAAACCGAAAAAGCAGCCTGCCCGGAGTCCCCTTGGGTACGAAAGTTCCTGGAGAATCTATTCACGGCTTCCAATTTCCCCTCATCAGACTGCACATTTGCCTGAGAGCGATTCTGCACTAAACATAACTCAGCCCAGAAAAATGCCCCTCTGTGCCCTCTCTCCAGCCCTGAATTTTAGCTTGGCTCAAGCAATGTCCCACAGTGTGCACAGAAGTGGGAACGGAGAGCTCATTATCGCGTGAGAGGCTGTGGGGGGCCCCACCCCCACCTCACCCACCCCTAACTACNGGAGGAGGGGAGAGGGGGAGGAGGGGCGTGTAATTTGTTCATTTCTTACATTTTATGGAACACTTCACTTTTGCTTTCAGCATAATTATTGTTGTACTTTTTGCTGTTTCTCATTTGCTGTGTTTAAAAAAAACACATACACAAACCCTTCACTCCCCCCTTGCACACTTTTCTTAATGCATTAAAATTAATAACTCGTAACAGTGACCTAATTTGCTTTGAGTACTGTAACTCAGGGTTTTTTTTTTTTTTTTTCCTTCTCCCAGATCTGCAAAACCCTTGACATGTTACTGTGGTAACAGGAGCATCTCAGTAAGTTCATGAATGAACACACTGTGCTCTCCAAAGCCATTCCTTCCCCATTCTTCACAACGCTTGTATCTCACCCATGCCTCCTGAGCCCTGTGTGTGATGCACTGGAACTGCGTTTCTCCAAATGTCCCCACAGCCATGCTGCGTGCCCACCGCCTTTCTGCCCTCCCCTAGGGTTCAGCGGGGCAGGTCTCTCCCTACTTTTCCTCAGCTCTCCAGAGCTCCGTGGCAGGCGTTTTCTCTCTCTCCTTCAAAGTTCCCCCAAGCTTAAAAGCTGTCTCTGTGATGCATCCACTTTCTTGTTTGATGTCTCTGCTCTTCCGGCCATGACTGCCTGGACTGGAAGCTGAAGGAGGATGCTAGGGATGAGGGGCAGGTGCTGGACGCTCTCCATTCCTACGCCTCCGCTGGGTCTGCCATCTTCCTTCATCATCTCCCTGCATTCAGCTCAGTTCTCCCAACCCATCTCACACCCAGTGCAGTTCAGGGTGACTTACTGAACTGCCTGTAGTATCCTGCCACTTCCATGCTTCAAACCCCACCCCACCCCCACCCCCTTGCTCTTGGGGCTTCCCTGGTGGCTCAGATGGTAAAGAATCTGCCTGAAATGCAGGAGACCCAGGTTCAATCCTTGGGTCTGGAAAAGGGAATAGCAACCCACTCCAGTATTCTTGCCTGGAGAATCCCATGGACAGAGGAGCCTGGCGGGCTACAGTCCATGGGATCACAAAGAGTCGAATGCGACTGAGTGACTAACACTTTCACACTTGCACTAGTTGCTCTCAGGATTGTGCCCCAAATCCTTCATGCAGCTTCTTCATAGGCCCTTCATCATCTACAGACTGGGTATCACACTAGCCTCAAGGTTGATCATTCTCTTCCCCACACTCTTCCCAACTGCACTGAACACTTGGAACTCCCAGCCTATGCAGTCATTTCTCTCCAGGCTTCTGTTCACTTGGCCCCAACATCCCTTCCCTCCCCAGCTTTCATCTCACATAGAGCAAGCGTAGATCTCACCTGTGCAGAAACTTTTGGGGAGTGGAACACCCTTCATCTGAGCTCGCACAGCCCTCTGTGCTCAGGCCAGCACAGGACTCAAGTGCACCATCTGTGTCTGTTTACTCTCATTGCCTGCTCCTCCAGCTCATCAATAAGCTCTTTGACGGATGAGCCTGTTTCTTGGGCACTGTTCTATCCCCAGCACCTACTGCAGTGCCTGGCGCATGCTATGTGCTGCAATCAAGACCGGATAAATGAATGGACACACTGGAATCTACTACCCATGTCCTCCCTCCTGCCCCCATCTCCTTCCTTTCCTCCATCTTTCTCTGTCAATCACTCCACAAGCATTCCCTGTTGGTTATGAAAAGAGAAGGGGATACTGAGGTGAACTTCTGTGTCTTCCTGGAGCCCAGATGTCGTGAGATCTATGCTTGGGACAATCTTATGATACATTTCTTTTGGAGGGAGTCTATAGTGAACCCTCTAGGAAGGCCATCCTAGAGGGTGACTTTGTTTTATATCCAAATCTGCTTTCTAGTAGCATTGTAAGAGTGAGGATACTGAGTAGCCCTGGTTGTCTAAACAATTCAGAGGAGGAAAGGAAACAGTCATATAGCTGCCCTCGTTCTTCCTTACAGCATCCTAGGGAAGGTCAGCAGTTTCCAGATTGGAGCAAGAGGCAGGAAATGTGGAGTTGATCCCCTCGTAGCAAAGAGAAAAGACAATGACCAGTGCTGCAGAGCCCTGGGGCAGGCTGACCCCCCTGAGCTGCTGTGTTCTTACCTGCATGGGTGTGGCCAGGGCACCCCCGTCCCTAATGAAAGTATAAAAACTTCATCTCTACAGCTACCTGGAGAAGGAAATTCATCATCGCCCTCAGCAGACAGCAAGAAAAGAAGAAAAAGAGTAAGAATGTAGCAAAGAGGCTTGATATTGATTTGAAAAGCCTTGCTGACAAGAAAATGATTTGAGTCCATTTCCATTTTGTGGCCGAAGCCTGTGGTGCTTGCTCTGCTTCTGTCTGACCTCCCAGAGCAGAGTTCATCAAGAAGCTCCCTGGCTGACACTCTAATCCTGATTTTCCACTAGCCTCTCACCTGTTTGTCTAGAATGGGGAAGGGCAGGTCTGTAAGGGGTGCAGTGTGGCTTCCTGGGTCTCATCTGGAAAGCAGTCGAGCAGGCCAGTTTGGGGGAGCGGGCGGGGCAGTCAAGCAGGCCAGTCCTATTTCAAGGCTGATTTAGAAGAATACATTTTAAAAGTGCTGGTTGGCCTCACACAGATATGACCATGACTGTCAACATTCCTGTCCCAACGGGGGTTTTCAGCCAAGGCGTAATGCAATGCATCCAGCCTAGCCAACAGCAGCTCTTGCCTTGGGCAGATCCTGCCACGTCTGCTTCCTGCAGGTTCTTCCCACCAGGAACCTAGCATCTGCTGTGCGTGCCTTCTCTTTGCAGGGCCAGAATCCCAAGCAAGGGCAGCAGGCCTGTGTGTTTAATTCACTTGTAAGTGAACAGCTTCTGTGCGTTAGAAAAAAAAAAACATAACTTACGAATGTGTAATTGCTTGAGATTTCACCTCCTGGCCACACTTGCCTTCCTATGGAGTTATTAAAACCCACACAATATGGTCTAATCATTTATTAATAGTCAACATAAACAGATAACAGCTCACATAGCCATATAGCCATTGCGTGTTAAATAATGAGCGATTATTTAAAAGGCTCTTTCACTGGAGAGGAGGAAGCCTGGTTGCTATGGTTTGGAATTACTACTGTAATGGCAGATAAACTCACGGACTCAAGACCTTCCTGATTGTTCACCTGACTACCCTCAACTCACTGTTTCCCTACCTTCATTTGGAAGGGGCGGGGTACCACCCATTGCCCAGCAGAAAAGGACATCCAAATTAATGGGAAGGGAATAAACCATTTCCTCAGGGAACAAAGTAAAAAATACTGGAGTGTGTTGTTCAGTTTCTCTGAAAGAAGTTCAACAATAATGCATCTTCTGACTTGCTATCAAAGTCTCCATCACCAGGAGGTGGGAGGGAGGGATAAGAGGGAGGGGATATATGTATGTATGTATGCTGCACAGCAGAAATGAACATTGCAAAACAATTGAATGTCAATAAAAATTTTTTTTAAAAAAAACAAAGTCCCCACCATCAAATTGGACATGGCTTTCTCATGACAGTTCCTTCATCCCAGTATTCTGCAAAGTGAATAAGTGAGTCCAAACTCATTACACTTTAACGTACGACTCTGTTTCTTTCTGCCACCCCTGCTCCAATTGGCAGGACTTGCCTCCCCAGAGTCATCACGCTATCTTCCCTGGGGGCCTCCTCTTTACTCTTTGAGTGTTCCGTAAAATTTCAAAATCGGTAACAGATACTAGGCAATCAGAAGAGAAGGCAGATGGAAGGAAAGCTGTCTTTATTTGAGGAAAATCTTACATATTAAAAATCCAAAGGGATCTACAACAAAAATGACTAGAGCTAATAAATGAATTCAGCAAGGTCACAGGATATAAATTCAACACAAAGAAAACAATCCCATTTATAGTAACATAAAACACTAAACATTTAAGAATAAATTTAACAAAAGTGAAAATTCATACACTGCCAACTAAAAAACATTGTTGAGAAAAATTAAAGAAGTTTCAAGTAGATGAAGAAATATTCCATGTTCATGGATATAAATACTAAAATATGTTAAATGGTAATTCTTCCCAAATTATCTATTTCACACAATTTCTATCACAATCACAACAATATTCTTTTAATTGACCCAATACCAAGATTTATGGCTTCCCTGGTGGCTCAGAGGTTAAAGCATCTGCTGCAATGCAGGGGGCCTGGGTTCGATCCCTGGGTCAGGAATATCCCCTGGAGAAGGAAATGGCATCCCACTCCAGTATTCTTGCCTGGAGAATCCCATGGATGGAGGAGCCTGGTGGGCTACAGTCCATGGGGTTGCAAAGAGTCGGACACGACTGAGCGACTTCACTTTCACTTTCACTTTCTTTCACCAAGATTTATATAGAAATGGAAAGAACCCAGAATAGCCCAAATAATTTTGAAAAAGAAAGAAATTGAATTACTTGCATTTTCTGATATGAAAACATGCTATGAAGCTACAGTAGGGACTTCCTTGGTGGCTAAGAGGGTAAAGAATCTGCTTGCAACACAGAGAAGCAGGTTTGATCCCCAGATCAGGAAGATTACCGGAGTTAGAAAAGGGCTACTCACTTCCGTATTCTTGCCTGGAGAATTCAATGGACAGAGGAGTCTGGTGGGCTACAGTCCATGGGTCACAAAGAGTCAGACACGACCAAGCAACTAACACTTTCACTTTCATAGAGCTATACTAACCCCCACAATCTGATGCTGACATAAGGATAGACTTGTGGATCAATGGAATAGAAGTGAGAGTCTGAAACTAAATCCTTACATTTATGGTCAATTGATTTTTTAAAAAGAGGCCAAAGCAATTCTGTGGCCTTTTTCACCCAACAAAAGGTGCCAGAACAGTTGGTTAGTCACATGCAAAAATGTGAAAATAACACCCATACCTCATACTCCATAAACAAATTTACCCCAAAATCACACAGATAACTGTAAAAGCTAAACCTGTAAAAACTTTTACAAGGAAACAGTTGAAACCCATTGAGACCTTTGTTTAGGCAGAGTTTTTCAATACACAACAAAAGAATGATCCATAAAGAAAGACATTAAGAACTGGACTTCATAACTATTTAAAACTTTTGTACTTTAAAAGATACCATTAAGAAATTTAAAATATAAGTCATATACTAGGAGAAAATTTTGTGAATCAGATGCATAATAAAAAACTTATATCCAGAACATATTAAGAACTCTTTTGAAAGCTCAATGATGAGAAAGCAAACAGCTCAGTTTAAACACAGGCAAAATCAGACAAGTCAGAGACTAGGAGATAATATCTGCAAAAGACACATTTGATAAAGGACTAATGTATAAAATATATAAAGAATTTTTAAAACTCAACAATAAGAAAATGAATAACTGGGTTAAAAAAAAAGTGGGTGAAAAACCTGATCAGACACCCCACCTAAGCAGATACATATATAAAGGACAAGCACGTTTGTCAAAACCCCGGAAATGAACATCAAGAGTGAGCCCTGATGTAACCCATAGACTTTGGGTGATGATGGATCCATGGAAATTCATGGATTGTTACAAATGTTCCATTCTGGTAAAATGTGGAAAACAGTTTGGCAGCTTCTTAGGATGTTAAACATAAATTTATTGCATGACTCAGCAAATCCACCCATAGATAGCTATTGAAGAGAAACATATATGACCACAAAAAGATGTGCACGCAAATGTTCATAGTAGTATATTCATAATTGCACAAAGTGGAAGGCATTTAAATGTTTGTTAACTCTATAGCCATACAATGAAATACAATTTAAAAATAAAATGAACTAACTTCTGTTTTTAACTTTTTATTTTATATTGGAGTATAGCCAATTTACAATGTTATGATAGTTTCAGGTGGATAGCAAAGGGGCTCAGCCATACATGTACATGAATCCATTCTCCCCTAAACCCCCTCCTATTCAGGCTGCTACATAACATTGAGCAGAGTTCCATGTGCTTTACAGTAGGTCCTGGTTAGTCATCCATTTTAAACACAGCAGAGTGCACGTGTCCATCCCAAACTCCCTAACTATCCCTTCCCCCCATCCTTCCCCCTTGGCATCCATTAAAAAAAAAAAAAATGAACTAACTTCTGATGCTTGCTACAGCACGGATGAACTTCAACAACATGCTCAGTGAAAGAAAGTCCAAATGACCACATATTGTAAAATTCTACTGACATGAAATGCCCAGAAAAGGCAAATCCAGAGATAGAAAATAGCTCAGTAATTGCCCAGAGCAGGGCAGGGCTGACTGTGGGTGACGGCAGCTCCGGGAACTGCCTGGAACTGGGCACAAGGGGCCTTTCCCAGAGAGACGGACTTATTCTAAAATGGATGGTAGCAATGGTCCCACAACTGTGTACATTTACTAAAAATCATTGAACTGTACATTTAGTGAATTTACCGTATGTAAACTAAACCTCAATAAAGCTGTTAAAAATAGCAGACGCTTATTGAGGATGTCATGGGGGTCCATGAATGGGAGGGCACACATTAAGAAGACTACCTGTGATCAATTTCACATCACCTTCTTACTGATGATTGAGTCTTTCAGGAATACCTCCTGCTGGTACCAGAAATTCACTGTATTTATCTAAGATATAGCCTCATAGTTAGATCAAGCAGAGACAACTGAAGCCACCCAGTTCAAAGTTCAATTCAAATATCGTCTTGCTGGAAGAATGAAATAGGATACCCCCCAGCTTGGTCAGAAAGAGGGTATGACCTTTCGGCTAGTCCTAAAACAACCATTGCCTTCCGGATGCCTTTCATATACGTCTGTGTGGGTTAAAAGGCCTGAACAATAGAGTTCTCACTGACCAGTTGACTGGCCTCTGCTTTGTGCAAGGGCTGGGGTGAGGATAATCATTTTCTTTGGTAAAGCACCTACAAAATGCTTTAACACACACCATCTCATCTATTAACTCAGCAACCCTACTGTGAGATGTGGCAACACTGTCAGCTGGCTGGTCTGATCCTCTTCCCTGTTGTGGTCAGTGACATGTGAGCGTCAGTTTGCTGGGTGGGCTGAAGGGAAAACTTTTGCTTTTCTGACACCAAGAAGCAGATCTTCCATGCCTTCCTCTTCCCCTTCTCCACGTTGTACTGGGACCATGAAGGACAGAGTCAGTAGAAAAGGGCAAGAGAACCGTGAGCATTGCCAAGGTGCTGCTCCTAATGAGGTCAAACTGCTGGACCAACTCTAGCATCATGTCCTTGGCAGGCCTGTTAAGTGAGATCAGTGAATCTCCACTTGTTCAAACCATTGTGGCTGGCTTTCCTGTTTGCTGTCGCCAAACCTACTGCTATCTGTTAAAGCACAAATTACTAGTCGTACTCCACAGATGCCAAAACTACAGTTTTGCAGAACTATGCAATTCATTCAAGGTCAAACTGGCAGCAAGTGGAAGAAGAGTGACTTGTACCCAGATTTCTGAATCTACTGGTCTAAGAGTAATAACAGCGACAAAGACCAAACCCACCTACTGAGCACTGATTAGGCACCAGGCCTCTGACTCCAGGTTGTTGTCATCATTTAGCTGCTAAATCATATCAGATTCTTCTGCAACCCCATAAACTGTAGCCCACCAGGCTACTCCGTCCATGGGATTTCCCAGGCAAGAATACTGGAGTGGGTTGTCATTTCCTTCTCCAGGGGATCCTCCCAACCCGGGGATCAAACCCATGTCTCCTGCATTGACAAGTGGACTCTTTACCACTAAAGCACCAGAGAGCCCTTTTCTGTAATTCTTATGATTCTGCAAACCAGGTATCATTAGATCCACTTTACAGATGAGCACCCTGAGGCTAAGAAAAGTAAACTGCTCAAGGTCATGGAGCTAGTAAGTGGCAGTACTGGGATCCTCAACTGGCATGTGTCTTGCCCACTATGAGGGAAACTGAAAGGCATAAAGCACACGCCCTAGCATAAAAGAACCAGCTGCTCAATGTTACCACGGATTAAAAACATCATCTACTTGGAAATGGGTCTGGGTGATCTCTAGTGGGATTCAGGTTAGCTAGCAAAACTCACAGTGCTTGAGTGTGTGCTGAATAAAATGTTCACATTTTAAACAGAAAAATACTCTCTTGTTTTTATATTGTTTACAACCACTTTTGTATCTTATCCTCCAACTTTTGCAGGACACACACTGATTACAGGATATAGGGGACAGTAAAGGAGTTTTCCACGGGAGATGGAGGTTCTGATTCTTTCTACTGTGTTAGTCGCTCAGTCGGGATGACTTTGTGACCACATGGGTTATAGCCTTCCAGCCTCTTCTGTCCATGGAATTCTCCAGGCAAGAATACTGGAGTGGGTTTTCATTCCTTTCTCCAGGGGATCTTCCTGACCCAGGGATTGAACTGGGGTCTTCTGCAATGCAGACAGTTGTTGTTGTTGTTGTTGTTTTTTTACCATCTGAGCCATCAGGGAAGCCCCCAGGGGTAAAGATTAAAACATCATAAAACATCACTTTTCAGGACCACCAGGTATAAGGACAGCTCTTGGAGCCTAGAATGAGCCAGAGGAGAAAGAATCCCTTTGGAGGGTGAAGCCCAGCCCTGGTGCCTGCCTGGCTTCCGTGAGAGATGCTCTCCACCAGCACCAGGCACACACCACAAGCATCACCGTGATGGGCATCAGTGCTCTTCCAGGTGAAGACGGGTAATCGTAGCATCCTCGAGCTGTCGTGGGGCCTGATGTGCATGTTGGCTTGGAACTGAGGGAGGATGGTGAAAAGTACTTTGAAAGGATTCAGAGAGGTTTAATTGCTAACCGTTGCCTCTTCCCAAGAAGTAATCTCCTGCTTCTGAGATGGGCTGCAATATCATCCATCTCCATCAGACCTAAATGGGTAGATCACCCTTTAGGAGCTTAATTAACTTTTCTTTCTGGGTTCCTGCCTCCCCAACAATGACTGAATAATTGATTCACTCAAACAAGGGACAGCCAGAATTGATGACTTTTCAAGGGGTCTCAGAAGCCTGGGCCAGGGAGAAGACAGGCCAATGTAATACCTTGGGAAGGGCTGGGATGGTGCTACTGAAAGGCTACCTCACTTAACAGGCTTCCACTGGCCACCCAGGTGGTGCTAGTGGTAAAGAACCCTCCTGCCAATGCAGGAGACATAAGAGACAAGGATTTGATCCCTGAGTCGGGAAAAGCCCCTGGAGAAGGAATGGCAACCCATTCCAGTATTCTCGACTGGAGAATTCCATGGACAGAGAAGCCTGGAGGGGCTATAGTCCATAGGGCTGTACAGAGTCGGACATGACTGAAGTGACTTAGCATGCACGCATGGACCACCCAACTGCTGTCTCCTAGCAACAGTGCCTCCCATGGGCTGTGGGCATCTCTCGGATTTGTGAGATGAGACACAAGGCAAGCTGGACATGGAGAACCATGCTCACTGTACCTTAGCACAGTCCTGTAGCCTGGAATCTGCCCTCACTCCTTCTAGAAGGGGCTGCTTTCCTATATGCGATTGACTCAGCATTTCCACTTTGCAAGAAACTGAAAATACAGCAAATCTTATCTCCATGGAAGCAGTGAGTCCTCCCAGCCAACTTATCATCTTATCATCTGTGTCCTTCAGAGGTGCATGGTCTTCCCCAGGCTCACTCTGAGTGAGCCGCAGGGTCATTCGAGGACCTTGGAAAAATTATTAGGACAAAGCCAGTAGAAAGAAAAATCTGATCATGCTCCTGGGAGTCTCACCTCCTCGACTTCTCACCACCCCCTTCACACCCCATCCTCCCAACCTCCTGCCCCTTCAAGCTTAAAGCTTTTCACAGAGTCCACCTCTAGGGATAAAAAGGACTCTTTCAGCTTATTGAGCAGATCATCCAATGCCACTGCTCCAGGACGAGAAGCAATGTGGACCACAGACAGGTCAGAACACCTCGGCACTTCTACAGTCTCCCCACAAAGCAGTATAAACCATGAAACTAACCTGTGTTCTCTCATCAAAAGCATCATAACTCACTGAACATTGAGAATATTTTTTAAATCCTTTTTCCTAGATTAGAGAAACAACAGTTGTTTCTCTTTCTTTTTATTTCAGCAGGGTTCCAGATAATAAAAAGATTTATAATTAAGCCAGTAGATTTACTTTTGCTATGCCGCCCTAGATTATGAAAAAGTATAATTATATGCAATTAAAAAATGAACAGTATTTCTTATCCGAGTGAAGCTTTAAAAGTCATTATGAATCCATTAGCTCAGCAGACCTTACAAATGGCCTTCTCTACTCTGGACTTCATTTAAATTTACAACGGAGAGAAGGAACTTTTTCCCATCTCCATGCTGCGTGTGTGAGTGTGTGTGTGTATCTGCACCCCAGAGTGTCCAGACATTCATCTTATGTGCTAAGGCCACATTCTCCATATTGAAGTTGCCATATTCTTCCAGGCATATGGCTCATAATACTTCACTCTGGGAGTCTGCCAGCTGGAAAACTGAGGGATGACCTTAGACTTTTAATTTATCCTCGTCCCCCATCTTTGCTCCTATAAGCAGCAATTTAGCCCTTAGATGCTGACAGTACCTCAGCCTAAGTACCGGATGAGGTCAGGATTGCCTTGCAGCCCTTTGGACCATGATCAGTTTCCCTCTTCTCCTCCAGCTCCATCAGCCTGAGTTTTCCGAGCAAACTGATTTATGGCCGGGTTACTATGGAGTTATTAGTTGCCTCACTTATCCAGATAATTATGTAGAGTGATGGAAACTTTATGTGTTGACTCCCAGGGACAATGCATACAGGAGAACTGATCTAGATAATTCGGATGCTAGTCATGATTCTATTTCAATTGAGCCTTCATGTCAGACAAGAAATTGTAATTACAGAAAATTTCATTTCCAGTCAAATAATGGATCATACCCATAAAACCCTTTTTTCCCCTTATTCCTTAATGTTGGAATCACCCTCAATGTCATTTTTAGCAATAGCCCCAGAAACTATAGTTAAAACAACTAGAAACATCCCTTCAAACCCTATACCACCTTCCTTTATGTAACTGGACATCACTGTCACTCCTATCTCCAGCTTCTAGTGTTTTGCCCAATGACATGAGAGCCTTCAGTAGTGGCTCCAAGTGCGGCTGATAATCAGAATCACCCGGGAAGCAATTTTTTCAAATACAGATGAATCATAACCTAGACTTACTGAATCAGAAGTTCTGAGAGAAGGATGGAGGAATTGGCCTTTAATTTACTCTGCAGGTGCTTCCTGGAAGCCAGCCCAGCATGGTACATAAACTGGCATTTACATCACTACAGCCTGGAGCATGGGTTGGGCACACTCAAGAGGATAAGAGGAAAGCCTCATCTCTGCTTGTTCCCCACTCTTTCCTCTTCATTCTTTCTCAATCTTTGGGCACCAGCCAGGATGAACAAGGGTCCCAGGACCTGAACCAAACACCTCCAACTCTGCAGCCTTCCCCAGGCAGGCCAGGTGGGGGTGGTACACCCTCCCCCTCCCTGGGGACGATGGTGGACTTTCCAAGTGTCTCTCTCAGGGCACCTGTAACTGCTCAATGGACCCAAGCTTCCCCCTTGATTAGTTTCCAATTTTTTTTAATGTTCTGGTTCCAGCATTAGAGAAGGCAATGGCACCCCACTCCAGTACTCTTGCCTGGGAAATCCCATGGACAGAGGAGCCTGGTGGGCTGCAGTCCATGAGGTCGCTAAGAGTCCAGCACGACTGAGCGACTTCACTTTCGCTTTTTACTTTCATGCATTGGAGAAGGAAATGGCAACCCACTCCAGTGTTCTTGCCTGGAGAATTCCAGGGATGGGGAAGCCTAGTGGGCTGCCGTCTATGGGGTCACACAGAGTCGGACACGACTGAAGCGACTTAGCAGCGGCAGCGGCAGCAGCAGCAGTTCCAGCATGCACTTAATTCACCAGAAGTCATCAACGAGTTACTTAAAAATTAAAATCCTGCAACACTCCAAACAGGAAGACAGTGAGACACGAAATTTGCCAAAATGAAAAGAACACAGGACTGGAATTCAGCCAAACTAGCCTTTCACCCCAGCTTTGCTGATTTCCAGGGCTTTAGCCTTACAGAAGTCTCTCCATTTATCCAGGCTTCAGTTTTTTTTTCATCTGAGTAATAAAAAGTGTTGGGCTAGATGATACCTAAATTCCCTTCTAGCTCAAACACTCTGGAATAAGACACACTCCAAGAGAGCTTTGTATATGTTCTTCCAAGGATGAATACTTTTACACTCTTCATCTCTTAAGATCTCAAGTTATTAATCTCTTTGAGACTTAGTTTGCTCGTTAATAAAAATGGAATAATAGCATTATCAAGCAAATAGCTGAATGAGGATTAAATGATACAGGCATTGAGAAACCCTCCTGTCATGCCTGGCACACGGTAAGCACTGGACCTGTTACATCATTCTAGCATCAGATCATCACCATCATCATCATCACCCTCACTCTTATCACCACATCACCTCCAGTGTTCCAAAGGGGCTGCTTCACCCCAGCTACTGTACCACTCTGTCAATGTACTAACAAAGAATCTCGTTACCTAGTAAGAAGGACTTAGGAACAAAGAATCAGGGCATAACCTCAACTTTGGATTCAGAAAACAATGACTTACTCATTCTGTAAACGCCCAGGTCCCAGTCTCTCCCTTCCTCTCCCAGCTGAAGAGGGTCACTCAAGAGCCATAAAGTGGCAGCCGCTTAGGGACAGTGACCTGCATTCATCATGGGAGTTGGGTGGCCCGTGCTGGAGGGTGCTTTGTGTCTTGTTTTAATGAATGAGGCCCTTCAGCGGAAAGGAGTCTCAGATGTCCCCTGGCTCACTCTGTGTGGCCACTCTGAGAGCAGGGACTCTCTTGAGCAGGCTGTCCTTGAGACTCCAGGGCTGGCAGGGAGGCAGCCCCCTCCTCCAGGCTTGTTGCTCTCCTGTGACCGCACCTTCCTTCCCTGTCTCTGAACATCTCAAAGCCAAGCGGTCTGTAAAGTTCTGCCCAGGGCGTTGTTACCCCAGCTCCACGCATTAACATGCAGGCAGTGAAGTAGGCAGCAGCTCCGATTTGTTGTATTAACGAGGCTCTACTGCAGTGGAGAGGAACATTAAAAGATTTCACTCTAAGATATCCCCTCCAACCTCCCACCTACTGCAGACAAAGTCTCATGGGACAGCCTCTACTCTGGTACAGTTGTTTGCAGATTTCTGATAAATGCTCCCATCAGCGTCTCAGGCCCTGGTGCCACTCCACTGGGTCTTTCCCTTGAGGATCTTGGGGATTGGCTCTTGAGACAGCGTCGGGCCTTGAGCATCTCCCCATGGTGAGACATTCATCTTCATCCTTCCCCTCCTCTCACTTCCAGGGAAAGCTGTGTCCTGGGGAGGCATGGAGGGAGATGCCATCTCTGCCACAGAACGCCTAAGTCCTGGAACTAATCACAGATTTTCTCTGTCCTTCTCGGCACAATCTGATATCATTATCACCAGCATCATCAACAGAAGCCCCTTTCCAGATCATGTTGTACACACAGAGTTGCCTAGACTTGGACGACTTTGCCTCTTTGCAGCTGGCAAGCACATTTACACGGGGCCATGGAGCACGGGTGAGGATAAGCCCAGGAAGAGATTAAATCATGGACCGAAAGCTAAATGAGTGTCAGGCATTAGTAATGAATATATTTCTCAGCGTGAGTGCCACATGGGGCGGAAGGTTAGGAGGCAGGCATGACCGCACGGTCCAGGGGGACCAGAATGACTGATGTGAGGGGTCAAGGGCGGGCGTTTCTTCTAAGGGAAGCATTAGAGAGCAATCTCCATAAGTGAAAGGAAGGCGTCATCGTCCCTTTTGTCCTCTTTGTTTGATTAACATCTTGTTGGGATGAGTGAAAATGAAGTCTCAAATTTGGGGGCTATGCCGTCATTGAAGGCAGACTGAGCGGGGGCTTCTTCATTTGGAAGTTGAGGGCCAGGCCAGGAAACCTCTTCCAGGGCTCACGGATGACCCAGGTGGGCAGGAGGAAGGTGAGAGCATGAACCAATTTTTCTCCAAGGGGTCAGGGCTCCAATGAAACCTTCCAGAAGAGGCGGAGCTTTGACTAGGGCTCTGTCGGAGACAAGGCTGGACTCCTCAACCTGAACAGGGCAGCCCAAGGGGCGCGCCTGCACTTGCCACCCCTTCTAACACCTGTGTGCTTGAGGGATGCACGCTGGCCTCCCCAGGGCTCCTGGCTCTGTCTAGGCTAGGGCTGAGACAGAGGAGAACCCAGCCTCCTCCTCCGGCTCCCAGAGCTGCCAATCCATAGCTGCGTTAGCTTTCATTTGGCTAACAGCATGAGGGATTCTCAGATATTGGCTCTGACCAGATTTAATCTGCAGGCTGAGCTCTGCCCTCTCTCCACTTGCCTTTTATTCAAGACGCTAATGGAGAGGTAGATGGGGCTGGTGGACGCACATCCCACCTGGGGTGGAGAGCTCCTGCAGCCCTTCATCCACGTCTACCCCACCATCACTACCTGCTCCAAGGAGGGACGGGGGCCCGCTCGACTCCCTCTGCTCTGAAACAAATTAAATCTCCCTGACACACTCTGCCTGTCTCGCACTGAGGTCTCCGTGATGCTTCGCCTTCGGTTTGCTTTTGCAGTGACAAAACTGCTTTGACACGTTTGCAGATTCTCAGGGCCCCCGCTCTCGGCAGCCCCCGCCCCTGCGCAGCCGCTGTCCAGTGTGATTCTTGTCACTGCAAAGCCATCCTTCTGGGGTGTCGCAGTGTCTACAGCTCTTCAGAGACGTGTCATCAACCTTCAGCCACAAGTGTGGATCCCACGCTTGGCTGTGTCTGGGGCGTGAGGACACCTCCGCTTAATTCCTGGAGGGACCAAGGGAGGAACCCTACACCTTCTTTCTTCCCCTTCCTTCCAGCCAGCACAGCCATCCTGTTGAAAGAAGTCATTCTTCCCTGAGTCTTCCTAGAAGGAGGTCCCTAGAAGAATGTGGCCTGGGGCCTTTCGATACCATTTTAATCTATACTTGCAATTGAGCAAATCTGTAGAAATGTTCCCCCAGGCTGTGGGGAGACACATCTCAGGATTCCTCCAGTGCCTTGCGGGAAAGCTGCTCTCTGTCCTCCATCCTAAGAACCTCATTAGACTCACAACAAACCTGCCCCTCCTCCACTGGGCTCCTAGACTGAAGCTTTCCCACCTCCTTAGGATAGCTGGAAAAGGGGGTGGGGAATTCCAGGCAGATCACCAGCAAGATGGTGACAATAACAAGCATGCTGATGAGAATAAATTCTGCATTTTCAAAGCTTCTGTTAGTGCTTCCTTTTAGAGTGGCTTTATTCAAATTAATCACTGCAGTCATGTTGGTTATATCCATCACTTGAGGTCCGGTAAGGTCCCTTTCAGCTCTAAAGTTTGATTCACTCATGGGCTCATTCATTCATTCATCAAACATGTATTGAGTACTTGTCAGGTGTTTGGCATTTGGCTAAGGATTCCCTGGATTAAAGTTCCGAGGGAATGGGCTGGAGTCAACCAGGCTGGAAGGGAAAGGAGACCACACACCTGATACAGGTACCCACACACTCTTCCCACTTCTTGTCCCCCATAATCACCATAGCTTCTCCTCTCCCGGTCCCTTTTTCTATGCAAATTCTCTTTGATCCATTAAGCAGGTCAGCCATAAAAGGTAGGGATATGCCCTCCAAGGAGAACTTCCTCTTCCATCCCCCAAGCAGCACTGACCTCTTTCATCTGATTCCTGGCCTCATCATGGGCCCTTCCTCCAACCTATGATGAAAGCTGCTAGAATGAGGCCTCTCCAAATCTCAGATCCTGAGTTGGGGCTTTAGAAACTCAGATCAAGGCAGGAAGCTTGACCAGAGCTGCCAAGAATACTGAACTGGACACAAGAACCCAGAGTCCTTGAACTGGGGCTCAAATCCCCCTTGTGAGGATAAGAACCCAGAGCTTAGACTCAAATGGCATTTCTTCCCCTGAAATGATAATTGTTGTTCAGTTGCCCAGTCGTATCCGACTCTTTGCAACCTCATGGACTGTGCCATGTCAGGCCTCCCTGTCCCTCACCATCTCCTGAAGCCCCTCAAACTGCAAGATAAACTCATGTCTCAGGCAGTGGCTTCCAGGCTTCACGGTTGACCAGCCACCCTTGTCCTCTGAGGGGGAAGATCCGGTTGACAAGACATGCTACCATGCCGAGAGCTACAAGACCTGGGCTGTAGTTCTGCCTCGGTCCTCGTGTACTGGGTCACCCAGCCCAAACCAAGCGCTGGGCCTCTGTGTCCTCATTAATAAAACACGACTCTGCTTTATTTATTTATTTCTAGAAAAGGGTTTATAATAAGGCTATAAAATATACAGGCTACACTAGATGTTTCGTAAGGTGACTTTGCACTCTTTAAGTCTCACAAATTAATTGATTCATTTATTTAATATATCTTGAGAACATACTTTATGTCAGTCACAATCATAAAAGCTCACGAAATATGTCCCAATAACCATAACAGGAAGGACTTCACTTAAATAACAAGATTAAATCACTACAGAGAATCAAACACCTACTAACAGATGCAATAATAATAATTGTTATTAAGTTACCATTATTATGTATCAAGCAATGCACTAAATGTTTGTTTAAAAACGGGTTTTTTAATTTATCTGGACAAAACAACCATATAAGGTAGATTTTCATGGTGCACACATGGTTTGATCAATGTTTATTGTGTATTTCAGAGGTGGCAGGCCTTGTACTAGGGGTGGAGGGGTTAAATGACTTCCCAGCTACCAAGCTAGCAAGTGGCAGAAAGAATCTAGCTCACCAGGCTTCACGGCCCAAGCTCCTAACTGCTAACCATCCTACCTCCTTCAGCTTGGTCTGGTAATCTCCATAAAGTCAGCCAAAGTCAGTGTTTACTGAATCAATAGCTTACTCAGTCCGTGGTCCTCTGCCCACTCGGCTGCTCCCACATGGGAACTGACCTTCCCCACAGCCATCCTCCACCTATGAAATACCCACTTTGTATTCTCCCTGCTTCAGTGCTTCTCATTTTCAATTGCCACCTGCACACTGCTATTTTCTTCTTGTCTTCCACTCTTTGCTCTCTCCTTCACCTCTCCTCTAACTCTGTGAAATAGCTGTAAATTGGCTAAACAGAAGGACTCTCCCATGGTCTGATTCTAGAGGCACACACTATGAACTCCTTTGAAAAGAGTGGCTGCGCCTTACAGAACCCAGAACAGCAGTGGAGTCAGGGAATTCCAAAATGACTTTCAGTGAAGCTGGGGGTGTGAGTGTCTTTGCCTGTCTTGAAACTGGACGGCCTCTGTCTATCTTGAAACCACACTTGATTGGATGGATGCAGTGAAACAGAAAAACATGAAGAGCCACTGGGTTGAGTTAAACACACACACAAGACATACAAACACCTTTTCAAGATAAAGATGTCTGGGTCAGGTTCTCATGTATCACGTGGGAGATGATGTGACAGATGATGGAGAGATGGGTCTCTTATGGACAGGGATGCTGGGTCTCTTAAAGAAATCTGGAAATGTCATTTCATAATGCACAGAACCATCGTAGTGAGCTCTTCAAAATATGACTTGCTCTTTCAGACCACTGTCAGTCTTGTCTTTGATCCTAGTCTAGAAGGTGGCTCTTAGAAGCTGTTGTGGGTCAGGAAGTACAATGCCAGAACAGAAGTGAACCAGCCCTCACTTACCACGAAGCTATGAAATGCTATTTGACAAAACACAGCATCATATTCCACATGTGAGTGATACTCCTGAAATTAAAATACTTATAAATCAATGACATATCACTTTTTTAAAAATGGTGTCAGGCTCTTAAAGAGTTAACACAAACATCCCAACTGCAGCTAAGTCACCCCAAACTCCAATACAGCCCATTATTTCATAAGAGGTGTTAAATATGAATTGTTCATTAAAATATATATTATTGGATGTTTAACTGCCGTGTAATTGATTTTCTATCCATTGCCAAGTGGTTAACCCTCAATAAATGCTTTTTTGTAATCAACTTAAAGTATAATACCTATCACGCTTGATATCTTTCTCCTTTGATTTAATAAGAAACCAACTCTGTATTATTGACATCGTACTTGATCATAAAAAAGAAAAAGGTCGAGGTTTTAAGAACAGCACAAGAAAGGCTCCCTGGCATGAACCTGTCCCCCTTCATAGAAGGATTTCAGGGTAGCCGAGAGCTCAGGGGACCAGGATATGGTTCTAGTCTCTGTGATATTAGCTAAGGTGTATGGCAGTCAAAGGCTATGCTCACAGCCAGAAAGTCAGCAGAATCGTAGTAGAAACAGCAAGCAGGAACAAGCAGGAACCCAGGGTCACAGTCCAGTGTCTGACAGAAAGTGTAGCTCTTCCCTGTGGTTGTAAGGTCCAGAAAGCTAGGAGGTGTTTTTGGCTTTCCCAAAGAACAACGAAAGAAATTAAGCATTAATATGCATTTAAAGGGCTTCCCAGGTGGTGCTAGTAGTGGTAGAGAACCTGCCTGCCAATACAGGGGATGTAAGAGACACGGGTTCAATCCCTGGATCGGGATCCCCTGGAGAAGGAAACGGCAACCCTCTCCAGCATTTTCCAATGGAAAGCCATGGACAGAAGAACCTGGTGGGCTCCAGTCTGTGAGGGTCACAAAGAGTCAGACACAACTGAAGCAACTAACATGAACCACGAACTATGAACTTAAAAGACCCATAGAAATAAACTTTCCTTCTTCAGAACTTTGCCCAGTGCTATTTCCCTCTTTACTCAAAGTGCTCCTAGAAACTGATCCCATTCATGGCTTAACCAAACTGGGGAAACTCCAGTGAGGCAGAAACTTAGGGATGGGACAGCAACTCAGAGCTCAGAGTAGGGGCCGTGAGGGAGCAGACACCACTGGCTGAACCCCACAAACCCTAACAGGGGCACAGACCGCCCAAGACTCTCACCTCCAACACCCACCCAGACATATGCACATTCCCTAAACATGGCAGAGCTGGGTGAATGACGAATGAAATAATACACATAAAGCTCTCAGCAAAGGCACAGAGCAAGTACTAAAAATATAAATTATCATCAATGCTGAATATTCATTGGAAGGACCACGGCTGAAGCTGAAGCTCCAATACTTTGGCCACCTGATGCAAACAGCTGACTTACTGAAAAAGACTCTGATGCTGGGAAAGATTGAGGGCAGGAGGAGAAGGGACGACAGAGGATGAGATGGCTGAACAGCATCACAGACTTAATGGATATGAGTTTGAGCAAATTCCGGGAGGACAGGGAATCTGGTGTGCTGCAGTGCATGGGGTTGCAGAGAGACAGGCATGACTTACAATTGGACAACATCATTTTCTCTATTAATATTTATGATTCTATATTTTTCTCTATTAGTATTTATTATTCTACAATAGGAGGTGTTGTTTTTGTTCGTTCACTTAATTTCCTTAGCACTATTGAGAGGAATATTATACTTTGATGAATTGATTCATCTCTTCCCTTAGATAAATTCCTAGATATGATTTTGCTGGGTCTGCGGGTATGATTTTTGGTGAGCTTAAGACATAGAATTCAATCTCTCTAGAAGTGCTATATGGAAGCGGTACCTCAGCTTACTGGTTACCATGAGTTAGATATCTTTGTAAGGTATTAGATATCTTTGCCTTTGGTCAGAAGAAGACGGCACAAGGAAGAATGACTCTTTTTTTTTAATTTTAAATTTTTTATTTTTTTTTTTTTTACTTTATTTTACTTTACAATACTCTATTGGCTTTGCCATACATAGACATGAATCCACCATAGGTGTACATGATGACTCTTTTTTTAAAAAACTGAAGTACGGTTGATTTATAATGTTGTTATTAATTTCTGATACACAGCAAAGTGGTTGTTATATATATATAACAAGCATTATTTTCACATCCTTTTCCATTATGGTTTATGATAGGATGCTAGGTACAGTTCCCTGTGCCATACAGTAGGACCTTGTTGCTTACGCATTCTATATGATGGTCTGCATCTGCTAATCCCAAACTCCCAATCCTTCCCGGCCCCATCCGCTGCTTCTGTTTCATAGTTTCATGTTTGTCATATTTGAGATGCCACGCAGAAGTGATGTCATATGGTGTTTGTCTTTTTCTTACTTCCTTCCTTCAGTAGGATCACCTCTAGGTCCATCCATGTTCCTCCAACTAGCATTACTTCGACCCAGAAGGACTCTTGATTGGAGGCTAGTGGTTTGTAGGCAGTCAGACTCCCAGGTCCCTTCAAGTTCTAAGATTTTGTGATTCTGATTCTTCTTGAACACTGCAATAGTGATGCACACGCACCTTCGTGTGGAGCGACACAAAGGTGTAGTTCTGATTCAAACCCTAGCAGGCTGCTAAGCATCCTCCCTGGAAGCTCTCACCCTCAGAGCTTGAAGGCTGAACATGTCCTCATTCAGCCGGTGACAAAAGAGAGAGGGTGCCTGGGTAGTGTGCGGTTGTTAGACACACAGGAATCCTCTTCTCAAAGAGCGTTCTCTTCTGCATAGTGAGTGGGAAGCTCGCGGCATTTGGGACACATCCCTAAAATAAAATTCAATGGCCACCAAATGACTCAGTGTGGGAACCTTCTTTCTGCAGGAGAAGAGGGCTGCTAAGAATGGCAGGAACCACCCACAGATGGTCTGGGTACCAGTTGCATCAACAGATGCATACACAACAGCTCTTTTCTCTGAAGCATCCAGCCAAGCTCACATCGAGTTCTCCACTGTGTACATTCAAACCAAAATAAATAATCCGAGAAAATCTGCACATGTCTGTGTGTTTGGGGTCCAAGATAAATCAGGCAATAGGCCCAAGAGGAATTTAAGATATTTGGCCACTTTTTTCTTCTTCCTTTTGCTTTGTTATTTATGGAAACCTAAGCATTAGATCACTCTCCAGCTTTAAAATATACAAGGATACCCAATGCCCCAGCACCATGGCTAATGGCTGGTGGTGAAGAGCCTTCAGAATCTGACCCTGTATACACAACTAATTTCACGTCTTATGAATGCCATGGCTCAACCAGGCTAGTTTCCTCACCATGGTCATCCTTCTCTATCATTCATTCTTATTTCTACCTTCAGGTCTCTGCTCAGGCTTCATGCATTAAGAAGAGGCTCACACTTTCCTCCTCCATGTAGAAAGATACATCCTTCTCTAAGGTCAAGCTGATAACCAATGCCTTTGCCTGGTGTTGATCTGGGCTGGTCCCTCTCTTCTCTCATCTCCCATCACACAGTTGAGGATAGAGGTGCAGGACCATCCACCTGCACATGTATTTTAGGAACCCCGGGAAGCAAGGACTGGTTACATTTGCACAGAGCACATACACTCCTTGGTAGAAAAGTGATGGAGTGGATCTGGTTGAAAGACTTCTTGAGAAATAAAGATCGACCCTCACAAATACAGTTCCCTGCATCATACATCAAATTCTCCCTGGCTATCTATTTTACATATGGTAATATATGTGTTTGAATGAAATCATCCCATCTCTCCTCCCACTGTGTCCAAAAGTCTGTTCTCTATGTTTGTGTCTCCGTTGCTGCCCTGCACATACTATCTTTCTAGATTCCATATATATGCATTAATATATAATATTTGTCTTTCTCTTTTTGACTTACTTCATTCTGTATAATAGGCTCTAGGTTCATCCACCTCATTAGAACTGACTCAAATGCATTCCTTTTTAGAGCTTAGTAATATTCCATTATGTATATCTACCACAACTTCATTAAAATATTTTCATTCAGGTGGTAAGTGCCAAAGATCAGTGAGTGGAGAGGGGTCACTGATGGGGGTCTGTGGGGAACCCCGGAAGATGTATCACTTAAAGACTCCATGGGTAATTTTGGTGATAGACTTGAGAATCACCACCTTAGCCTATGTTTAAAGTAATCTGGTTATCAAAGGTTGAAAATATACAGAAAATAAAGGAACAATGAGGGTTTAAAAACAAATGGAATTTTGTTTATTTATGACCTAAACATGTTGCCATTCCATAACCTGCAGAAAGGGAGATGGAAGAGGCAAAGGTGAGACAAGCAACCAGGGGCGGCATGAGTGTGCATTACTTTCCTATCAGTGCTGTGACAAATGACCACAAATTCAGTCGCTGAGAACACCACCAATTTACTGTCTCACAGTTCTGGAGGTCAGAGTGGATGGTGGCTCAGCAGGCTGGGTTCCTTCTGGAAGTTCTGGGGGAGAAGTTCTTTCCTTGAATTTTCCAGCTTCAGAAGGCTGCCTGCATCCTTGGCTCCCCGTCCTGCATCACACCAACCTGTGCTTCTGCTGTCACGTCCCCTTCTCCGATTCTATCCCTCTTGCCTCCCTATACAACAACTCTTGTGATTACACTGGGTCTGACCACATCCTACAGGATAATCTTCCCACCTTAAAATCCTTAACCAAATCTCATAAGTGAAAGTGAATTCACCGAGTCATGTCCGACTCTTTGCGACCCCGTGAACTGTAGCCTACCAGGCTCCTCTGTCCATGGGATTTTCCAGGCAATAGTACTGGAGTGGACTGCCATTTCCTTCTCCAGGGGATCTTCCCAACCCAGGGATCGAACTTGGGTCTCCTGCATTGTAGACAGATGCTTTACTGTCTGAGCCACCAGGGAAGTCATTAAATTTCATAAGAGTCACTTTTAAAATATGTATTTGTTTGGCTGCACTGGGTCTTAAAGTTATGGCATGCGGGATCTAGTTCCCTGACCAGGGATCAAACTCTGACCCCCTGCAGTGGGAGTCTGGAGTCTTAGCTGCTGGACCGCCAGAGAAGTCCCCAGAGTCACTTTTGATATGAAAGGTAACACATTCCCAAGCTCTAGGATTAGGGCATGAGAATATCTTTGGGGACCATCATCTGTCTACCATAAAAGGTAAATAAAACGCATGTGCTGAGGGTAGCCTTGGGAGAGAGGAACCACATGTACTTTTAGCCTTAAGACAAAGTAAAAGTAACAGAAAAAAGCCTAATAATCCAGAGACCTGAGTTTAAAAAGAGAGGCGGGTACATCAATACAATTGCTTTGAGCATTTCATAATGGACTCTCATATTTTTGGATTTTTCTCTAATTAGAACATAAGGTTCAGAGGGGCAGAAACCATGTCTTACAATTTCCAGTTTATTGCCCGTAGCATCTGGCTCACTGCAGAACACACAGTAAATGCTCAGTAATGCCTTACTGACCAGCGCGAGTTTGGTATAAGGAGGAAGTGAAGGGGTGTCTACTCAGAAATGACTCAGAGAGAAGCAGACAATCCTGAACCAAAAGGTTTTGAACGTCAGGGCACTAGGATTGGGGGTGAATGTCTCAATGGATCGGAGGTGAATGTCTCAATAAGGAACACATCTTGCCTCCTCCTCACCAGGGAAGGGCTGACTGCATTTGAGGTGTGAAGACAGCTGTGCCCATCGTTAGGCTGGCATATGAGAGACTAGAGACAAAGTAACCAGAGGACAAACCAAGCCCCTGAGTGAAGGAAGGAGCACAGAGAGACTGGTCCCATCAATCTGGCAGAGAGGCAGGATCGGCTGAAAGCCTGCCAGCCATGCTTCCTGCTCTACTGGAATCTGCCGCAGCGAACTCACCTGGAGGAAAGAAGCCATTGACCAAAGGATAAAGGAAAGATGAACTGAAAATGTGCTCTTATTTTTATTTTTCTATTTAAAAAAACTGGTTATTAGGGGAAACTTCCAAATACATATAAAAGTAGAGAGTATAGTTATAACGGAACACCCAAGCAGCCATCACTGAGCTCCAACAATGAATCAGCTCATGACGCACTGTGTTTCATCTATACCCCCACCAACCCATCACCCCTTCCCTGGATTAAGAAAATATGCTTTTAAAAAAGGTCAATCATGAGCCCAAGGCACAAAAATTAGCTTGGGCCAATGCATATGCGTTTATCATATATGCAAGGCTTCCCAAATGGCACTAGTAATGAAGAATCTGCCTGCCAATGCAAGAGACACCAGAGGAGTCTGGCGAGCTACATAGTCCACGAGTTCACAGAGCCCAGCATGACTGAGTGACTAAGCAGAGCACAGAAGCATGAGATATACATGAGACTTCCCCTGACTTCTTTACTCAGTGGGTAGAGAATTCGCCTGCAATGCAGAAGACACAAGAGACACAAGTTCGATTCCTGGGTTGGGAAGACTCCTTGGGGGAGGGCAGGGCAACCCACTCCAGTATTCTTGCCTGGAAAATCCCATGGACAGAGACACCTGGCGGGCTACAGTCCACGGGGTCGCAACAAGTCAGACATGACTGAGCAACTGAGCATACTAGCACATATCACAGGAAAAATTTGGGAAAAGATAGGGGATAGAGAAACAATGAGGGTTTAAGAACACATACTGTTTTGTTTATTTGTTTATGATTTGAAAATGTAGATAGTTCAAAGAGATGACCTTGTAGAAAAATCTAAGATGCAAATGTGAGATAAATACACAGAGACACACAGACAGACACACACACACATTTTAGAGAAAGAGATCTACCAACCTGCTAAGTATAATGACAAGACCAAAAGGCTGATTGCTGACAGAAAATAATCAAATCGGTCACCAGTGTTTCACAAAAGAGTAATTCCTACGCTTTTAAACCACAGGTTGACAGGAAAGGATTTCTGTGATTTCTGCCTCTCAGAGGTCTCTTGAACAGCTTTTGTGATATACTGTTTTTATATAAATTCTGCAGTGACTTTTCCCTGGTGTTATTACTTGTTTGGGTTTTTCTCCGCCTGCCACAGGCTTATTTATGTTATCCTGATTTAGTTCTTTTCTTTCTCCCTTTCTTTCTTTTCTGAGGCTGGGTTTCACAGCACAGTCTGCTGAATGGTATACAAAAAAGATGCAGGTCTGTCAGGCACGTGTGTGTGTGTGCAGAGTCTAAATTCTCGCCAGGGGCTGTGAACATCTCCTGTATCTTATGTCACTCCTCAAGGTTTCCAAATGAGCGGGACAGAGGTGTTGAAGTCATCCCCGTATGTACCAGAGGATGGAGTCAGTCATTGCCTGAACTCAAATAAGAACTGGAGAAGAATTCAGGAAGTTCATATCAGGTCTCTCAAAACAACTATTATGCCTCAGATTCGACATTTTATTTTTGGCCACATTAGAGTTCAGATGTATTTTGTGCTATTATAGCTGATTATTTATCATTTCAATGGAGAACGTGCTGATTTACTTAATAGTCGTTGCTTATAATGTAAAGATTTGCAAATTACAAGTTGTCTGGGGGCTCAGGAGTGTTCCTTTCTACCTTGCTTTTCTCATGCTCTCCTATCTATGTCCCAGCCCCATCCCCATGTCCCCCTCCAGCCCTTTGTATCATCTCTCCTTATCCTGGGGGATGCATCCCAAGGTCCCCCACGGATGCCTGGAGTTGCAAATGGTACCAAACTCTATTCAGACTATATTTTTCCTATATTTACAAACCTATGATACAGTTTAATTTAAAAATTAGCCACAGTAAGCAATTAACAACAGTTAATAATAAAACAGAATAATGATAGCAATATACGACAATGAAAGTTATCTGAGTGTGGTCTCACTCTCTCTCAAATACCTTGTACAAATTCAATGACTTTTCTATCTTAACTGAGCAGGTATCATGTGCTGCAGCCCTAACTTTTGTCATTCTAAGTGTGACAATAAAACCAGCATGAATGCCTTTTCCTTTGTCACAATTTCACGAACAGAAGATTCATTCTTACCATAGATCTTAGTAATCTCGGCATTCCAGTTTTTTTTTTTTTCTTTCCATATTACACTGAGAACTTTTGCCTTTTCACTTAAAGAAGGTACTTCATAGCTTGGATGTATCCAAATTGCCAGCATCACTCCTCTGGCACTTCAGGGTCTTGATTATGTAAATAAATGTGGCCTGAACTCCAGCCCTGTGACACTGTGATAGTCCATCTGATAACTGAGACCACCGCCAAGTGGCTAACGGATGGATGCCCTGGACAAAGGGATGATTCACATCCAGGGTGAGATGGAGAATGATGAGACGAGGTCTCATCAGGCTACTCAGACCAGCAGGCAACTTAACATTCATGAACTGTTTATTTCTGTAATGTTCCATTTAACATTTCAGACTGCAGCAGACTGTGAGTAACTGAAACCAAAGAAAGTGAAACTGCAGATAAGAGGGAACTACTAGTCAAAGCTATGATTTTGCCAGTGGTCATGCATGGATGCGAGAGTTGGCCCATAAAGAAAGCTGAGCGCCCAAGAATTGATGCTTTCAAACGTGGTGCTAGAGAAGATTGAGAGTCCCTTGGACTTCAAGGAGATCAAACCAGTCAATCCTAAAGGAAATCAACCCTGAATATTCATTGGAAGGACTGATGCTGAAGTTCAGGCTCCAATACTTTGGCCACCTGATGTGAAGAGCTGACTCTTTGGAAAAGACCCTGATGCTGGGAAATACTGACGGCAGGAGGAGAAAGGGGCGACAGAGGATGAAATGGTTGGATCGTATCACTGACTCAATGGACATGAGTTTGAGCAAACTCCAGGAGATGGTGAAGGACAGGGAAGCCTGGTGTGCTGCAGTCCGTGGGGTTGCAAAGAGTCAGACACGACTTAATAACTGAACAACTATACAGGTGGGGTAGGCTGGATGGTCCAGAAAGGGCACAACCTAGCCTGTCCATGAAGAAGGGGAGGCAGTCTTCTCAACTCATCTCAAACCCTGCTAGACAACTGATTCCCAACACTAAACTTCATCCTAGGAAGGGCCCTCAAAGGCCATCCAGTTGAACCTCTTGGGCAGTTCATTTCAACAGTCATATTGAGAGTCTGGACTTCCAAGTGGCCCTAGTGGTAAAGAATCCACCTGCCAATGCTGGAGATGCAAGTCTGAACCCTGAGTAGGGAAGATCCCTTGGAAAAGGAAATGGCAACCCACTTCAGTATTCTTGCTTGGAGAATCCCATGGACAGAGGAGCCTGGCAGGCTATAATCTATGGGGTCTCACAGGGTTGGACACGACTTAGTGACTAAACAACACTGAGAGCCTACACTGGTAGGCTGCACTCCTGTAGACAGCCGGGCTCACCCCTGAAGAGCTCTATCAGAACGTCCCTTCCCATAAAAGGCAGAAATGTGTCCTCTGGTGCACAGGCATCATGGAACCCACTCGTGTAATGGACACAAAAAAGAAGAGCTAACTGAGACACGTTATGTAGGACATGCCCCTGTCTTTGAGTTCACTCCCCATTGGCACAACTAAACATGCTTGATAGGAATATGTTATTAATATTTATGCCTTAACTCAGCTGAAGCTGGGGGGTAGGCAGGAGTGGGGGCTGACCCGCTCACCACACTGGCCTTGGTCTGATTGTATTAGTGCCCAGCGAGCTGTGTCTGTCCCCAGGGGGCACAGCTGCAAGCACGTGACCTTTCATGGTGGTCTTCCCACTGAAGCTGGTTTTGAGCATGAACTGGGGGAAGGGGCTGACAGGGTAATGAGGTAAGACGGAGGAGACGGAAGAGAGGAAAGCGTGTTGCTTTAACCCCTCAAGAAAGCATGTCTTGAGCAAAAGCAATCACTTTGAAAGCAATTGACAGAAAGCTGGCTTAATCCTTGTTCTGAAAATACTTACAGCTGCCCTGGGTTTTTAATTAATACACTGGGCTCCCTAACAAAGGAGAGAGGCTGGAGAGTATTAACAGATCTATTTACCCAAGCCGAGGAAAGCACTTTGGTAGAAATACACAGGCTGCCCTGGGTGGGGGTTTTGGGGGCTGACTCTGCCTCTGCCCTCCCTTCTGTATGTGTCGAGGCCCTAGGGTAGTCCTATGGGGCCCCCAGAGGGAAGGCAGGCAGTCCTGCCATTTGGGTAAGGCCTGCCTCCTCCCTCCAACTAAGCCACGCCTTCCTTATATAATGCATCACTCATTCCACAGGTATTTACTGAGTAGCTACTACACACAGAGGAACTATATTTATATCAAAGGCTTGAGCAAGGTGCTGAGGATTTAAGAAGATATTAAAACAAACATGATACTCATCCTCAGAAAACTCAGGTCTCGAGNCAAGCCGTATCACTCATTTCCAAGAAAGGAGCCGTAACACTAGGAATGAAGTTTATTAGTTTTCTGGCCTCATGCATTAAATATCTTTGGGGAAATATCTGACCCATGCCATAACAGACCTAAAGCCCTCTTATAATATGGCTTGACTATAAACTCAGACGATTGTAAGGTATTGTCAAACATGATAACGTAATATAGTTTTGGCATATATGTGAATAAGAGAGTATGGGTGGGAGACACATCTACAGTATTAATTTTTTCTTTGCAACTATAAACTAAACATTTTCTGGTAAATGACAAAAGCAAATCTAGGAATGAGGCATCATCCAAGGGGCAAGAGCCTGCTGGCTCCAAACACCTGCATTGCCTTAAAAAAACAAATTCCCTAATTTAATAGGTTCTTCGTTAGAACAAACAAAAAATCTGCTTTGTTCTTCTAATGCAGGGCTTCTTAAATGGGGATGCCTCCTCCTCCAGTGGACATCTGGCAATGACTGGTTTCATTTTAATTGTCCCAGTGGGGGAAGGTGTGCTACCGGCATCTAGTGGGTAGAGGCCAGGGAAGCTGCTCAATGTCTTACAATGTGTATGACAGCACCCCACAGTTTTAAAAAAATAATCCAGACCAGACCATCAGCTGGGCTGAACTTGAGAAATCCTGGCCTAAATAACCTAACCTCAGCTGACAACTGACTTTCTGCTCTTCCAACTTTAAATTTGAACATATATTAATACATTAATACTGCTGAACATTTTGTCTCTCAATCAGGTCTGACTCTTTGCGACCCCACGGACTATAGCCTATCAGGCTCTTCTGTCCATAGGATTCTCGAGGCAAGAATACTGGAGTGGATAGCCATTTCCTTCTCCAGGGGATCTTCCCGACCTGGGGATCGAGCCTGGGTCTCCTGCACTGTAGGTGAATTNAGGTCTGACTCTTTGCGACCCCACGGACTATAGCCTATCAGGCTCTTCTGTCCATAGGATTCTCGAGGCAAGAATACTGGAGTGGATAGCCATTTCCTTCTCCAGGGGATCTTCCCGACCTGGGGATCGAGCCTGGGTCTCCTGCACTGTAGGTGAATTCTTTACCATTTGAGCCACCAGGGACTGAAAGTCTACAAATAGGACACACATTGTATAAGGAGGGAGGCGCCAGTGACCACTGGGCAGAATTCTGAGATGATCTCCATGGCACCTGCTACAGACTGAATGGCTGTGTTCCCCAAAATTCATGTGTTAAAAGTTAATCTCCAGTATGATGGTTTTAGGAGGTGATCATAGTATTTGGAGGTGATTAGATCATGACAGTGAAGCCCTCATGAGTGTGATTAGTGCCCTTATTGAAGAGTCGCCAGAGTGCTCCCCTGTCCTTTTATCATGTAGGGACACAGGGAAAAGATGGCCATCTATGAACCAGGAAGCAGCTCCTCACCAGACACCTTGATATCAGACTTTTCAGTCTCCAAAACTGTGAGAATTAAATATCTGTTAACATTATAAGTCACCCAGTCTATGGTATTTTGTTGTAAGCAGCCTGAACAGGCTAAGCCAGTGCCCATGCCCTTGGTAATCTGCTCCCCTTATGTGTGGACAGAATTTGCAATTTGTTACTAAACCATAGGACATGGCAATGGTAAGAGGGTTTTGCAGATGTAATTAAATTTCCTATAGCATTGACTTTAATCAAAAGGGTGATTATCCTGGCTGGGCCTGACCTAAATACCTAAGTAAACCCTTTTACAGAGCCTAGAGGAGAGAGACTCTTCCTCCTTGTCTTGAAGATGCAAACCATCATGCATGCTACAGCTGCAAGGAGATAAATTCTACCAACCCCACATGAGCCTGGAAGAAGATCCAGCTTCAGATGAGAAAGCTGACCAGGCCAACATCTTGATGATAGCTTTGCAAGATCCTGAACAAAAGACCCAGCTGACCCAAGCCCAAAATTCTGAGCCAAGGAAACAGTGAAAGAATAGATGTATCTTGTTGTAAACTTTGCTAAATTCATGGTAATCTGTTACATGACAATAGAAAACTAAAACAATGCCCAGTTAATTATATCACAAATGAACTCTTTTCATGCCACAAATTATGATCTAGATTCTTACACGCAGCTGAGAAACACTGTTTTCGAATGATCTTCTCAGCACAGTGGTACATAAACCAGTTGGGTGGAGGGAGTTTACAGTCTATGAAAGGACAATGTAGAAAAGCACAAATGGGCTTGCATTCAAAGAGCTTCAGGATTTTGTTTGCTAATGTTGAGGGTAATGGAAGAATCCAAGTTCATTGGTGATATCACTTGAGCAGGGACCGCAAATGGCTCTTGCTTCTTATTGCCACTGTACATCACTCATGACTTATCGCTCTGAAACAGTGCTGTCATTCCCATCATCTCTACCCATTTCAGACGCAGGGGGAGAAGCATGCAATAGTTTGTCTTGGGGACCAATGCCTTGACCTCTGCAGAAAGCTGTACCGAGAACACAGGAGTACCAGGCAAAGTGCTCAGTTTGGTGACTACCACACCTTTCAGTCACTCTGTCCTGTATCCATCACGGCTGCCAGTTTCTCCTGCAACTGGAATGATCCGTGCTTTTGAACATTTCAAGTACTATGTCTGGAGTCTCTGGCTTCAAAACCCTGCTCTACTATTTCCAAGCCACATACATATCCATGAACAAGTCACTCAAACTAAATCTTGTTTCATCTCCTAGTAATGTGAAGATGGAAACCTCTTGCACTTTATGCAAATGGGTGTCATGGTGCCCAGGCTTTGCTGTGTGTATCAGTCAGGCTTCCAGAACTGATCGATGTGTAAATATCTCCCATTAGGATACATGTCAGGATCAGGGGAAATTATAGAATTATTTCTATAGTATATATATATATATATATATATACAAGGACTGGAGCCTCAAGCAACAGCCCC
>SJYV01050321.1:724743-814996 GCA_006410875.1 Neotragus pygmaeus
GGACACGACTGAGCGACTGAACTGAACTGAACTGTAGGAATCAGTCTAGTCTGTACTTTATTGCAAGTTGGGTAGGCTCTCCTAGAAAGCCCCTCCCAGCAAGAAGAGAAGTATGAACATAAGATCAGGAGTTTTCTAAGGAACACTCGGATAGTTCCACTTCAGCATTTCTACACCAGTGCCCGGCGGGGAGACACCCAGCAACTCTGCCCCTGAGGGCACGCCAACAGCTTGTGTTATAAACTCCTGCAAATAGGGATTTATTAAAACAGAATCAAGTGACAGCCTTTGGAACTAAGGCAGCACAGACGCAGACCTGAGCTTCTGTGGAGACTGTTGACTTTTATCAAGGTCAACACTGAGATTTATTGACCCAAAAGGTAAATATTGGTGGAGGCTCAGAAGGTCAATATTTGCCCCAAGGAAAAATAAATCTTCTCGGTGACCCCCAAACTGAAATCTGCATTCAGCAGACTCTGTTCCAAAATGAACTCGCTGTGACATGAAGATGTCATTTCATTAGTTAAGGACATTGGGAAGCAATATTAAAACTGAACATTGCATGCTCAAAGTGTTAGTTGCTCAGTCCATGCCCAACTCTTTGTGATTTCATGGATTATAGTCCACCAGGCTCCTCTGTCCATGGAATTCTCCAGGCAGGAATATGGGAGTGGGCTGCCTTTCTCTTCTGCAGGGGATCTTCCTGACGTAGGAATCAAACCCAGGTCTCCTGCATAGCAGGCAGGTTTATTCCCATCTGAGCCACCAAGGAAGCCACTCGTGTTCAAAGCACTTTCCAAACACATTAAAGAGGCCCACCCTCTATCAGAGGCACCTAACCGTTGCTCTCCAAACCCAACAGATGGGTCATTAGAGCCAGAAAAAGATTAAATCACTTTACCTAGGGCACGGGGAGAGCAGTACATGAATGAGAAGATGGATTGGAAAGAGGGTGTGTTGGGAACTCTGGGGAGACTAGCAAAGATGTAAAGGATGGTGTCTTAATTTCAAGTTCCTGGTAGAATCTTAAGTCCATCTGATTAAATTCCTTTCATTTAGTTAATTTCTTTCCCACTGTTAGCAAATCTACTTGGGCTGGTCAACTGTACTGCTTATTTACAGGGAAGCATTTGGGTGTTTGCACATCGTAAGTTCTATCATTTCTATCTTTGGAACACTGGTACTTAGGACGAGGAGCCTACACTGGTGACTGGGAAGGGAGAGTCATTTTTCTGTTTGTACAACAGTAAGCATCAGATTCCAATACTCAGGGATGCCTTGGCTTTCCCAGTGGGGGCCTGGGATGCTTATGCTAAGAAATATCACAAAATAATAACACACAAGTAACGGGCATTTGAATTCATAGAATCAATATTTTTTTTTGCATTGCCTCAATTTTGAATTTTAAATATTACAAAGTCTTGATTGTCTTTGCTAAAGGAGAGAAGGGAGACATGGATAATCCAAAATATCAGCTAATTCCACAATCTTATTTATTTCTGACTTTGGAATATATTATTGCCCTGTGTATCATGTTGGCCTTGTTATGTCTTTCATTTGCTTCTGGTTTTTTTGGATATTTAACATTGGTAAATAATGAACAATTCCAGAGCACCAAGAAATGACAGCCAGAGAAGTGAGAGATCATGACTTGCTCTTGTCTAATCCACAGACAGGTCCTTGACTTGATGGGGCTTCACTTCTAGAATTTTGAAGTTTCAAAGTTATTCCAATTGACTTTAAATCTGTTGGAAGGAAGGAGGGGGTCTTCACAGCACATCCATGCTGTTTGCTTGGAAAGAAAACAATTTGACTTGAATAGATATACATAGCTGATGTCAGGGTCTGAAAAAAAAAAATCAGGAGTCTTATCAGCAATTCAGGTCCATCCTTGTTTGATTTTGCTATGGTGTTTTGGAATGACCTGGGGAAGAGATACCAATACAATCTGAAAGGGCTTCCCAGGTGGCGCTAGTGGTTAGAAACCAGCATGCCAATGCAGGAGACATGAGGGACATGGGGTTGATCCCTAGGTCAGCAAGATCCCCTGGAGGAGGGCATCCCTCTCCCAGGACAGAGGAGCCTGGCAGGCTATAGTCCATGGGGTCGCAAAGAGTTAGACACATCTGAACCGACTTAGCACTCACTCCCTGTTACAGAAGGGTAATTTGACTGACAATATGGCGCACACAAATGAAAGTGTTTACAGGGTTTAATATTTAATAAAGTAAAATGAAAAAGCAGGCAGGAGATGAAAAGATCTGTAGCGAGTCAGAATTCCTGCCGACTGTCAGAGCAGCCGCATCTCCTGGGGGTCTGGGTAAGCAAAGCACTGTTGTGCAGAAATTGTTATCTCGGGTGTATCAATTGTGTGTGCTCTAGTCAAGCTGTCAGCTTCTCTCTCCTGTCTTTATTTTATTTTTTTATTTTCAACATTATGGTATCCCCCTAAACCCTCCCGTAATGCTTGGCCTTCAAAGCTTAGCCGCAGGGTCAAGTGCTCAGCAGAGGAGCCCAGCTAGGCTGGGACCTGCCCATTCCATCTGTGAGTGGCAGCCCTTTGGCCTTCCTAGCCCAGGTGCCTGTGAACTTGGAGTCCAGGCGCCTGCCGCAGACCTTTCCGCTCATCGACCTGGATGAGATGCTGATGGGTTGGCTGTCACAAACAACGCATCCCTGCTTGGCGTTATGTTGTTGCTGTTTAGTTGCTCAGTCGTGTCCTCCTCTTTGTCCACTAGGCGCCTCTGGTCATAGGACTTTTCAGGCAAGAATACTGGAGTGGGTTTCCATGCCCTCCTTCAGGGGATCTTCCTGATCCTAGGCTCGAACCCATGTCTCCTGCATTGGCGGGCAGATTCTTTACCACTGCACCCCCAGGGGAGCCCTTCCTTGAATGTTACTTCATCTGTAAACATCTCAGCTTTCCCATTTGGAAATGGGAATAATGCCTGTCTGGAAGGTTAAATGAGATGATAAAACCTAAAAGGCTCAGGACACTTCTTCCTGCACAGAGCTGTCCTTTGTGAGTGGCAGTGGCTTCTAGATCATTGTCTCCCCCAGAAATCTGTGGATGAATTAAGGGAGGGTTTGGGTTCCAGAATGCCTAGCCTTGAACCCAGAATCCTAGAATTCTTGAGCTGGAAAGGCCCTTGTGTGGTTATGTCATCCATCCACCTGCCTGTCTTATTCACCCGGACAGCTGACAATCTCTCTACTGTTAAAAGACCATTAGAAAAGGTTCTGAGACATTCTCTGACCTGAAGAGACACACAACCTCACAGCAGCCTGAGGAGTTCAAACACCTACCTCTTAACCTGTTTCAGAGAAGGAGGAGGCAACTGAGGATGAGATGGTTGGATGGCATCATCGACGCTTCAGACATGAGTTTGAGCAAACGCCGGGAAACAGTGAAGGACAGGGAAGCCTGGCGTGCTGCAGTCCATGGGGTTGCAAAGAGTTGGACCCGACTGAGTGACTGAACAACAGCAAGCCGTTTCAGGGAGGAGGGGGGGCATCGGGAGGGACCTGGAGCCCCCTTTCAGCCCTTCCTCTGGTGTCTGTAAAATTATTCCAGCTTCATCAGCTGCTCCTCAGCAATTTTCTTTGCTCAGTGCTCTTACGACGCCGCCCACAGAAACACCAAAGAACACCACAAGCCCAACCTGCTCCCCCAGCCTCAGAGAGCATGAGAGCTCTCTGCTAACAGGTCAAGGTCAAGACTGCTCTCTGCTAACCAGGCCAAAGTCCTCCCAGGGAATCTCTTCCCACTGCGCAAAGCTACTCCTTGGCCTCCTCCAAAGTTTCACCTCAAGAGCCATCTCGTGACAATAATAATAACAATGATAAAAACCACCTTCACTGTGCCCTTTTCTACATCTGAAAACCTTCCACATCCCACTTGACCTTCACAGAAACCCATCATCATAGAGATGGGAAACCCGGTGTCGAGAAAAGCGCAGAGATTCAGCCAGGGTCGTATAATTGGAAGGAAGTGTCCACGGCAACACGAGTCTTCTGAGGCCAAGTCCTGTGTTGTTCGTATTAAACAGCAAATGAAAATCGACTGCTTTTCAGCTAAGGGAGATTTCTTCCCCAGTCCTTCTCCAGGGGTATTTGGAAAAGTCTGGGGCCATTTTGCCTGTCACCACTGGGGAATATATGGGGCAACCCAACACCACAGAGACTCCAGCCCCACGTATCAACCTCACTGAGGTTGAGAAACCCCGCCCTCCACTTACCATAAGGGGCAAGTAACAGAATCGAGTGACCTGTCAGTTCAGGCCCCCCTTTCCTGAGTATGCTACTGGGCCCGCCTGCTTTCCCCAGAGACAACTTCGTGGATGTTGGCGAAGGAAGCTGGGATACTTGGAAGAAACATAACGGCTAAATGTAGAGTTGCTGGAGTCTGCAAAGCCACTGGTAAAGTTATTTTCATTTTGCTTTTTAAATTAGTTTGGGAGTTGGTGTTCTTCTTTACATAATTACAAGCTGACAAACATGCTTCTGTATTTTTTTTTAATTAACAGATATTTGTATTCAAGTTTTCCAAATTACACACCGCAGCTTGCACATTACAGGACAGCTGCCGTACTCCAGATGTGGGCCATAACCAGAACACAGTAATGGTGAAACGCAAAAGAAAGAAAGGAAGAAGGAAGAAAAAGTTAATGTATCTGGATGGAGAACAGCAATTTGAGTAAATGTGTTTGGATTTTTTTTTTTTTTTATGGAGATGAATACCTTAGATTCTCCCAAATTTTCAGCTCGGTTTGAACATTTGGGATGAAGCCGTCTGGGTCATTCATTGCTGCCATCAAAGGCTCACCAGTGCCTTGTAAAAGCAGATTACAGATGAAATGGGGCACATATAAATGCTAACAGTGAGCTGGAGAAACTATCCAAATTGCTCCTGTTTACAAGCACCTTATTAAATACGCTAAGCTCCTCCTAAAGAAGGCTGCTCTGAGATGAGTAAGCTGTCATATACATTTGTTTAGCCCATTTATAAGACTGCACCACTTTTGCTCGCATGATTCCAGGAGAAGGCTCTCAGGAGCCCATGGATCAGGAATCGTATACAACAGCACTTTGCAACAGGAAAATGGCAGGGAAACGAGAGGGAGTTTTCAGCTGCAGTCTGCCAGCAGGCTTGCTGTGTGACCTTAGGAAAGGGACTGAACCTCTCTGGGATGCAGTTCTCTTATTTGTGAAAAACAGTGGGTGTGGCTCGATGATTTCTAAGGTCCCTTCAGCTCTAACAGGATGTGAAGAGATGTGTTTTTGAGCACCCTACCAGACTCAGAAACACCCCGCCACATCCTTGGAACAGACCTCTGACAGGAAGGAGTCACTTGGAGCAGAGGTGTCTGAGAACCTGCTCTGCCACTCACTGGAGGACCAGGCTCAGAACGCAGCACCCTTCTGCTCGGACAGAAGCGGGCACTCAGGTGCCAAGGACGCCACGTGACTGTGAAAACCACGCTGGGGGTAGTGGACATTCGTGTGGTCAAGGGGGACTCGCTTTATGCACTTAGTCAATAAACAGTTGCTCAGTGCTTCCCATGGGCACAGGGGAAGGAGAGAGAAGATAGATCTTCTAGCTTTAGAACCACCAGTCTTCCAGGGAGAGGGGGTTATTACTACAGGGGAAAACACTGGCCATTCAGTGTGGCGTGGCAAGTCCTAAGATGAGGGTAATTCACAGAAAAGAGGGAATGAAAGCTCCTGAGGTGGTGATATCCATGCAGAGCCTGTAAGAAGGGGTGCGTGTGAGCCAGGACAGAGGCGGTCAGCGCATCCTGTTAGGGTTGCGGAGCTGTGGGCAGGGTGATAATGGAGTTTGGTGTGTCCAAGGTCATGCATGCAACCCCACATTAGGATATAGGCAGTGTCCTCCCCATAGACAGATTCTGGGTTTCCCTGGTGGCTCAGATGGTAAAGAATCTACCCGTAATGCAGGAGACCTGGGTTCGATCCCTGGGTTGGGAAGATCCCCTGAAGAAGGGAATGGCTACCCACTTTAGTATTCTTGCCTGAAGAATCCCATGGACAGAGGAGCCTGGCGGGCTGCAGTCCATGGGGTCACAAAGAGTTGGACATGGCTGGCAACTAAGCACAAGCACACAGACAGACTCTACCCAAGTGAACTGAAGGAAGAGCCAGTAGTCATGAAGGAGCCTCCAATGAACCCTGGAGGTAGCCTTGACACTCTTCACACCGTTGATGGCACAAGGCCGCTTTGAGTAACTCAGAGATGATGTGCCAACCTGGAATATGGCTTTTGTGGGTCTTGTCTAAGCTGGAGATAGGTTCTTTCCAGGATTCTCTTGTTGAGTGGAGGAAAGAGGCACTAGGAGAGCTTTTCCATGTTTTTTTAATCTTCTACCTTCTCCCTACTATTGACTCCCTGGGAACAGCCAAGTGCTGGGGTCCTAGTACACATTTTTTTTTTTTTTTAGGTCTTCTGTTTTGTTTTTCTGGCTGTGCCCGGTCTTAGTTGTGGCATGCAGGATCTTTAGTTGCAGCATGAGAATGATTAGCCGCAGCATGTGGCATCTAGTTCCTTGACCACTGAACCCAGGTTCCCGGCCTTGGGAGCTCAGAGTCTTAGCCACTGGGACACCAGGCAAGTCCCACGAAAATGGTTTTGAAGGGTTGTATTTCATTCCAGAAAAACCAATAAGGGAAATCGGTTTTGCTAATATGTTAATCTGCTTAATTAATGTAAGACTCTACCTGAGTTCAGACAACACCGTACAAAAGAAAATCTGGCTGAAACTAGCCTTCTTTTCCCCAAGTCACAGAACAGCCAAACTGCTCAGGGTTGACACTGCCACCTAGAGGTGACCTGGGGAACTGTGACCTTCCTTACACTCACCCTTTTCCCCCTAGGGATATTATGCATTTGAAAAATTCTCCTTTCTGTTTTTTACTCTTCAGGACTCAGTTCATTCTACTTCAAACACACCACTTTCCATGTTTGTACACATTTCTTTGGCTCCTTTAATTTTTTTTTTTTAATTTGAGTTTTCTAGGAAACCCCATCCTTTTCTTTCCTTCCCTTTCTTCTAGTCTTTCACAATCTCCTTATTAAACATCATTCTAATTACAGTAGACCCTGGAACAACATGGGTTTGAACTGCACAGGTCCACTTATACATGGATTTTTTTCATTAAATAGTACTAGAGTACTTCGCTATTACGGCTGGCTGAGCCCACAGATGCAGAACCTGGGATACAGAAGGGAATCAGAAGGATACAGAAGGCCACCTGCAGAGGTACAGATGGATTTTCGACTGCATAGGGATTGGTGCTCCTATCCCTGGCACTGGTCCAGGGTCACTGGTATTATACATAGATGAGTATAAATCTAAGTAATACAGCTATATCAATTAAATAGAAATCCATTAACTTTAGAGCTAAATTAGACAAAAAGAAACCTGTACCATCAAACTTTCAAACCATGACAACCTTCCAGGGTCCAGAAGAGCCATGATTTGCATCAATATATTGTCCTCTAAAGAAATCTGATTTTTATTAAATACCAAATTACAGAATAGTTTTGATTTTACCTTTTTAAAGCTTTGATTATTGAACTGCTAACAAGTTTATTGATACAATGGGTATTTACTATTATATGTAAAATTGTAAACATGTAGTATTTCAGTGGAGGAAATGGCAGCCCCCCTAGGAAATCCTGTGGACAGAGGAGCCTTTGGCCTACAGTCCATGGGGTCACAAAGAGTTGGATACGACCTTAAGGACTAAACCACCACCACCACATAGTATTTCAACCACGTTCCAAGTTAAACAAAATTCTGTGGATGGGCTAAGGCAGGGGTCCCAAACTTCCAGGATTTAATGCCTGATGATCTGTGGTGGAGCTGATGCAATAACAATAGAAATAAAGAGCATGATAAATGTAATGAGATTTAATCATCCCCGAACCATCCCTGCCTTACCCCAGCCTGTGGGAAAATTGCCTTCCATGAAACCAGTCCCTGGTGCCAAAAAGTGTGGGGACCGCTGGACCAATGTTCTAATTTATAAAATTGTTTCTATGAAGAGGGTGTTTGTTGAGCTCCAGATAGGCTCACACCTAAGGAAGTGAGAAGGGCATGGCAACCCACTCTAGTATTCTTGCCTAGAGAATCCCTTGGACAGAGGAGCCTAGTGGGCTACAGTCCATGGGGTCACAAAGAGTCAGACATGACTGGGCACACACATGACGGGTCACAAAGGCTAGCTACTGCTGCTATGATAAAGTATTGCTATTAAAGAAGTCAAGGGGCTTCCCAGGTGACGCTAGTGGTAAAGAACCTGCCTGCCAATGTAGGAGACATGAGGCATGGGTTCAGTCTCTGGGTCAGGAAGATCCCCTGGAGGAAAGCATGGCAATCCACTCCAGTATTCTTGCCTGGAGAATCCCACGGACGGAGGAGCCTGGAGAGTTACAGTCCATGGGGTTACTAAGAATCAGACATGACTGAAGCGACTTAGCACACATGCAAGGAAGTGAAGAAACACTTTCACATTAGTATCTGATGAGTATCTAGCAGACATCTGTCCACACAGCAGTGGAGGGACAGACAGAAACTGAGATGCAGCTGTGACTTCTACCTTGGATTTCGGCCTCCAGCACCTCCTTCACTTGCAGTGGCTGCAAAAGGGCTTGGGTAGTTTTAAGAGCTAAAATATTAAACAAATAGTGCTTTTCAGTTTTCCTTTAATCTATTGTTTATCCCCTCAACACAACAGTTTTCACCTTCCTAGGTATCTCTTTATTGTCATCTTCCTCAAAGAAGCAGATTCTTATTTAGGTGGGTTTTGATTATTTATGAGCAGAATGTATAATCCACAGTTCTGGTGACACAAACTCTAGAAACAGAACTGAATAAACACCATGAAAAGTACAATGATCTGGAGGTTAAATCATTAGTAAAAAACCATCAAGGTCCATCTCTGCTTCTTGAATGACGAGGGGATGCAGAGGCAATTTCGAGTGCCCAGTTTTCCCAGCTTTGACCTGAGAATAATGATCTCTACTGAAAAGACTGCAATCATTACCGACTGTTTAAAAATTTTCAAGAGATAACAGCTGGATGTGAACATGAGATAGAAAGCCACTGGAAGCCGGACAGGCTTTTAATGTTCTGTTCTGGGTGCTGCCTCCTTATCCTGTCATCTGACCTTCAGCATGTCATTGAGATTCTTTCTTTTTCACACCCATAAAAATAGGACCACATTACCTTAACTCAGCAAGCCTAGGAGGGGGAGTTACTCTGAAAGGAACCATGGAGGTGAAAAAAAAAAATCACCGATTCTTTGCTTGGAGATCAACCTAAAGTGTTAGAATGGAAAGCACTCATCATAAATCAATGTCTAATCTAAATTAGCAAAGAGCACCGAGGCAGGGCTTCTGTATCTTTCCTGTGGTCCATCCTGTAAGGCCTACAGATAAAGAGGCAGGGGAATCTTGTTATTCATTTCAAACCACTGCAATGATTCATTTGCAGTGATTTTTCCTAACACACAGGTTCTGTGGGCCTTGGGCCCAGTCCACTGTACAGACAAGATGACCAGCAATGGAATCTGATGAGGTAAGAGCAGTATCTGAAAATTCAATCAGTCTAAGAGAGACAGTTTCATGGCAGAGAATTTATACAGCCCCTTCTCTGATTTATGATGATAAACCCACTGCTGCAAAGCGACACTAAAGCTCATCTGGTTTCTCTTATTTGGAAAGTTGAGAATACCGGATGAGTTAGAAGGGATGACACCTCAGGGCCTGTTTTACTGGAAAATATCACAGGGTATAATCACCATGTACACATTTCCTAGACCCAGTGATTGTACAGGAAAGGCCTGGGGGAGAGAGCGCAGGGTTATGCAGATATATTCCTTCACACAGGCTTCCCTGGTGGCTCAGGGCTAAAGAATTCACCTGCATTGCAGGAGATGTGGCTTCCTTCTGTGGGTCAGGAACATCCCCTGGAGATGGGAATGGCAACCCACTCCAGTATTCTTGCCTTGGAAATTCCACGGACAAGGAGCCTGGTGGGCTACAGTCCATGGGGTCTCAAAGAGTCAGACATGACTCAGCCACTGAACACCTACATTTCTTCACATGCTGTGTTTCCTGAATGAAGGGGGAAAATCACACTAGATCTGCCTGGGGTGGATGTGTTCTTCCTCTTGGCTGCTCAGCAGGAGTTACCCTTCCTACTTTGAGAGAAATTCAGTATCCACGAGGCTTAGTAGGAAAGAGTCTCCTTCCACCCCCCGGTAGAAGTTGAAAAAATCCAGATCCTGGTTTTCCCAGCTTCCCTTGCAGCTAGAGTGCAGACCCAGCACCTAACATGACCCACTTCCCAGACTCAGCCTGAGAGTTAGTGATGTTGAGAGGAGGTTAAGCAGAGCATCTCTTCCAACAGGACTGGCAGCTATGGCCTGTGGATGTGGGGGTCTACATATTTGCTGGCATCAGCCGCAGTTCTGAAGATGGTTTGGGGTATCATGTGGACTACCTCACCCAGGTGGCGCTAGTGGTGAAGAACCTGCCTGTCAATGCAGGAGACCCAAGAGACACACGTTCCATCCCTGAGCCAGGAAGATCCCCTGAAGGAGGGCATGGCAACTCACTCCAGTATTCTTGCCTGGAAAATCCCACAGACAGTGGAGCCTGGTGGGCTACAGTTCATGGGGTTGCAAAGAGTCAATCACGACCAAAGCAACTTAGTCCATATGCATATAGACCACCTCAGCCTGGTCATTAGCTCTCCTGCAGTTTGTGACCTGCCCAATATTCTCTTCTATTTATACCAGCCAGAAGGCTGGTGTGCACTTCCACTAAGGCCCCACATGCATGCAGGGGTGCCATGTGCGCACACACACACACACATCATACACACCTTCTTTTCCTTCCCTAGTTGTCTTCTGTTGCCTTGGAAAATGTTAGGTACAGTTAGCTGAAACAACCACACAGGAGTAGGGAAAAAAAGCCCTATGTTCATTTCCCCCATCATCCACATGAAAAAGTGACACAGGAGAAGGAACAATATTCTGCTCTGATTGAGTCAATAGCCTTAAATCTTACTCGCTCTTTCACTCAAGTGGGAAACTGGCCAAAGTCAATGGGAATTGGATTTGTATAACGAAGGGCAGAGCTGAACCCATGGAGACTGGAGGACAATTTAGCACACAACTTTTTTCATGCCAACTCTAAGTTTTGAAAAAAGAAGAGGCAGAAATTGAGTCCTGAGGCCAATCTGCATGTGTATGTTAGTCACGGGCTTCTGAATCCCAGGCCAGAGGTCCGCTGGCATGAAGTCTGTTCATTTCATGGTGAGGGAATCTTCTTAGGACCTCTGCATCTCACAATTGCCTGCCCTACCTGGAATGCCAAGTTCAAACTGACCCACCCAACGTTGAGACCACCTCCAGGGCCCCCACTCAGCCAGTGGCAGAACGGGCTATGGCTCACACTCCCGGGACAGAGGCCAGGGGCCCGTGGAAATCAACAGAAACAAGGCTGTGATGGAGCAAGGGCAGCTGCTGCTGTGAGACAAAGAGCCCCGGTGGCAGCTGAAACCAGTGTTCCAACCTTAGGTCTGGACCCAGTTCTGGTACAATTCATCAGGGTGACCCTGACCAAGACCTTGTAGCTCTCAGAATCTCAACCACTTGCCAAAACTGAGTTATCTAGATTCATACAGTGTAGTAGAAATGGCCTGAGTTTAGGAAGCACATAACTCAAACACAGGCTTTATGACCTTGGCAAGTAACTCAACGGTGCTTCCATTTTGACATCTTTAAAACAAGGTTAATGCCTTTTATGGAGTTTGGAAGAATTAAGAGTAATGACTTATATAAAGTATGTATTGATAACATACAGTCCGGCAAAAAGGGATTCAATAAATATTAGTGTCTATTGCCCATTGATTCATTCAACAAATATTTATTGAGGCTGCCCACATGCCAGGTACATGCTAAGTGCTGGGGACCCAGTGATTTATGAGTCAGATAATGTTCTGACTCATAATGTTTTCTCTCCTTATGAGAAGAGGCAAGTTCATGTTCTGAGATTCAGGATACAGAAGCAGGATTCACAAGCCCTTCCATTGCCCTGTGAGTTCCTGGAGGGCAGAGACCGGCTCTGACTCTGTGTACAGTCTGCATACAGTCAGCGCTCAGTGAATGTTTGGGGGTATAGTTAAGTCAGACCCAATGTAAAATGCTGCAGATGCCCATTTCACAGCTAAGACATTCAGTGCTTTATGCTGAGTGCTTCCTAAGACTCGCTCACCTCTTCACATGCCAAGTGTTTGCTCATCATCATCTATCTTTCTGACTCAGTCATCTCTGGACTGTTGGCAAGTAATTTCAGTGATCCAGTGATTAAGACTCCACATTTCCAACACTGGGGGCATGGGTTAGATCCCTGGTGGGGGAACTAAGATCCCCCATGCTACATGGCATGGCCAAACAAACTTAAAAATATTTATTTCTTTAACTGGATTTTAAGAATGTGAAATATGCTGGAGGTCACCTTAGATGAACCTCTCTCCCATGACAGTCTCTTTTATGACACCACTTCTTACACGTTATTCTCTAGTTTCCCCATAGAGATGGCTGTTGACAGCAGGCTGGCTGCCTAACAAGGCCACCTGCTTCTTTTTGCAGAAGCTTTCTTTCTTGCCAAGTTCTTTCTCCTATCTCCTGTAATTTCATTAAAGGAATATTTGCTGACCTCCTACTGTGTGCTGGACACCGTATTTGAAAGGAAAGACACAGGAACAAGTAGCCAGGGCCCCCTGCCCTCCAAGGACTGGCAAGACGGCTGAGGACTTGTCCCTTCGTGTCCCTTATGTCCTCTCAGCCATGTGGGAGAGGCAAACTTTTATTTCTGGGGACAATTATTTTCTTCTTCTAAGTCAGTGTTGCTTAAAATATGGCTGCTGCAATGAGAACCACCTGGAATGTTTGTTTGATTGTAATTTCCCGGGCTCCTCCTGGGATTAATGAATCGGAATCTCTATGAATCTAGGGATTGGATTCACTGGAACCCGCAATTTAAAAAAGCACCCCAGGTGATTTTGATGCATGAGAAAGCTAGAGAAAGCCTGGAAGTCTTGCCTCTCTTGCCTCAATATTGCACAAGGTCCTCCACCCTTCCTTGGATGACGTCATCTCCAGGGTCATGCCCACCCTGGCCCTCTCAGCCTTCTGCGGATGCCCTGGTTTGTAAGGGGCTAAGACGTGACTCTCAGGGCAGAGCACATGCCTCCCAGGTGAGGTCACATCAGCAGAGAGTGGGGCGGTGGGGCTGCCACGGTCCCCTGTGCTAGTGTCCTCGATACAACCACAGCCCTTTCTACCGAGGAAGCGGGAAAGTCCGTTCTTTGTAACCATGTCACACTGTCACCTCATACTGAGATTTCAATAAGCAAACCGTTTCAATTAAGACTCTGGAATTAAGACAGGGGAAGATCTGTTTATCAAATTTGTGAATAATGCAGCATCACAAAGGAGAAACAGATCATGAAATTAAAATGTCAATTATTTTTTTCTTCAAGGAGATGTTCGCATGAATTGCTCTGAGCAAGCCCAAGGTGGCTGCTAGTGACCACAGATGAATTTCCTGGTGTTTGCATGCATGCTAAGTCACTTCAGTCATGTCCGACTCTTGTGACCCAGTGGACTGTAATAGCCCACCAGGCTCTTCTGTCCATGAGATTCTCCAGGCAAGAATACTGGCGTGCGTAGCCATTCCCTTCTCCAGGGGATCTTCTCAACCCAGGGATCAAACTCGTGTCTCTTACACCTTTTGCACTGGCATACAGGTTCTTTACCACTAGGGCCACCTGGGAAGCCCTCCTAAGTGTTTATGAACCATCAAATTTACCTCTTGCAGATTTTCCCCCTATAAGACATCTCTATGAAACCCACATGTTGGCTATTTCTAGAATCTACTGCCATCCACTTCCCAGACTCTCATATTTTCCATTCTCTCTTGACTATGGTTCACCCAGAATGGTTCCAGGATCTTAACCTCCAATTGTTTCAATATCCTGGGAAGTTAATTTTGTTGCTTCCCTTGTGGCTCAGCTGGTAAAGAATCTGCCTGCAATGTGGGAGACCTGAGTTCAATCTTTGGGTTGGGAAGAGTCCCTGAAGAAGGGAAAGGCTACTCACTCCAGGATTCTGGCCTGGAGAATTCCATGGACTGTATAGTCCATGGGGTTACAAAAAGAGTTGGACATGACTGAGCGATGTTCACTTTTACTTTTAGGTCATATTTGTTTAAATGTCTAGTCATGATCATTATCACCGTCATCATAATAGTTAACATTTATTGACTCTTTTAACATGTCAGACTCAGACACTGAGTGTGTTGTTTGCATCACATCTTTAAACTATACAACAGATCTATGACATCTGTACTCTGGCTACCTCTGTCTTACAGAAGGGTAAGCTGAACCAGGAGAGGTTAGAATTGGCATGAGTTTGTGAAGTGACAGGGCTGGCACTGAACCTTTGAACTCTGGGACTCTCAGCCTTATATAGACTCTTACCAACTCATCACCTTGCTCAGGTTTCAGCTCCTTCTCAGCCAAGCACATTCCCCCTCAAATATGGAAAGCATACTGGAAAAGACAGAACCAAAGAGAAGCCAAGAAGTTCTCCGTAACTGACAACACTGTGTTTCTTTCTGAAGCAGAACTGGAAGTCTCCATGTTGTCTCTTCTCATGATTTTCCTTTCTTTTTTTCTGCAAATTTAGCTGAATCCTGGCCTTGATGTTGCCTGGCCCCTCCTCCTCTTTGAACTCACCCTGTGCTGGGTACCCATCTTCCATCCTTTCTGTGCATCTTGTTACAACCTGAGGTCCCTAGAGAGCTGTCTGGGTAGCCACGTTGGCTTCTTTAGAAGCCGCCCGGTGCTTTATCAGTATGATTTATATTGGATTGTCAAAGTACGTTTTGTTTTCTGAAGCTCCCATCTTTCTGGAACCACCTTTCCTTTTGCTTGCCCTTCTTCTTCTTCTTTTTTTTTTTCCTATGGATTTCAGCAATAACCATACAGCCTAGGACAGGTGTCTGATCATGCCCAGTGTCCTGTTCTTATTTCAATTCTGAAGACTAGCATTCATTTTCTTTCAAGGTATCCAATCCATTCATTCATTCATTCATTCATCCCTGCATTCTTTCAACATGCCTTTACTGAGTGCCTAGCGCACGCCTAAGTCATCAAGAAGTGTACATCTTATTGGCACAATGCCTGGCACGTATTGGGTTTTCAATAAATACTTGTTGAAAAAGAGAAAATTATTTAGACTTGAGCCCCAAGTGGCACAGTCCCTCATTGATTTTTTTCTCAACATTCTACAAAATCAAGTTGCCTATAAGGCGATTAAAAAGATGTTAAGATGGATGCAACTAGAGATTATCACACTCAGTGAAGCCAGAAAGAGAAAGACAAATACCATATGATATCACTTACATGCGGAACCTAAAATATGACCAAAATGAACCTCTCTTAAAAAAAAAACAAAAAACAGATTCACAGACCCACAGAACAGACTTGTGGATGCCAAAGGGTAGGGGAAGGAGAGGGCCAGACTGGGAGTGTGGGGTTAGTAGATGCAAATTATTACATTCAAAATGGATAAACAACAGGGTCCTAGTGTAGCACAGAGAACTATATCCAACCTAATGGGATNCCAACGTTGAGACCACCTCCAGGGCCCCCACTCAGCCAGTGGCAGAACGGGCTATGGCTCACACTCCCGGGACAGAGGCCAGGGGCCCGTGGAAATCAACAGAAACAAGGCTGTGATGGAGCAAGGGCAGCTGCTGCTGTGAGACAAAGAGCCCCGGTGGCAGCTGAAACCAGTGTTCCAACCTTAGGTCTGGACCCAGTTCTGGTACAATTCATCAGGGTGACCCTGACCAAGACCTTGTAGCTCTCAGAATCTCAACCACTTGCCAAAACTGAGTTATCTAGATTCATACAGTGTAGTAGAAATGGCCTGAGTTTAGGAAGCACATAACTCAAACACAGGCTTTATGACCTTGGCAAGTAACTCAACGGTGCTTCCATTTTGACATCTTTAAAACAAGGTTAATGCCTTTTATGGAGTTTGGAAGAATTAAGAGTAATGACTTATATAAAGTATGTATTGATAACATACAGTCCGGCAAAAAGGGATTCAATAAATATTAGTGTCTATTGCCCATTGATTCATTCAACAAATATTTATTGAGGCTGCCCACATGCCAGGTACATGCTAAGTGCTGGGGACCCAGTGATTTATGAGTCAGATAATGTTCTGACTCATAATGTTTTCTCTCCTTATGAGAAGAGGCAAGTTCATGTTCTGAGATTCAGGATACAGAAGCAGGATTCACAAGCCCTTCCATTGCCCTGTGAGTTCCTGGAGGGCAGAGACCGGCTCTGACTCTGTGTACAGTCTGCATACAGTCAGCGCTCAGTGAATGTTTGGGGGTATAGTTAAGTCAGACCCAATGTAAAATGCTGCAGATGCCCATTTCACAGCTAAGACATTCAGTGCTTTATGCTGAGTGCTTCCTGAGACTCGCTCACCTCTTCACATGCCAAGTGTTTGCTCATCATCATCTATCTTTCTGACTCAGTCATCTCTGGACTGTTGGCAAGTAATTTCAGTGATCCAGTGATTAAGACTCCACATTTCCAACACTGGGGGCATGGGTTAGATCCCTGGTGGGGGAACTAAGATCCCCCATGCTACATGGCATGGCCAAACAAACTTAAAAATATTTATTTCTTTAACTGGATTTTAAGAATGTGAAATATGCTGGAGGTCACCTTAGATGAACCTCTCTCCCATGACAGTCTCTTTTATGACACCACTTCTTACACGTTATTCTCTAGTTTCCCCATAGAGATGGCTGTTGACAGCAGGCTGGCTGCCTAACAAGGCCACCTGCTTCTTTTTGCAGAAGCTTTCTTTCTTGCCAAGTTCTTTCTCCTATCTCCTGTAATTTCATTAAAGGAATATTTGCTGACCTCCTACTGTGTGCTGGACACCGTATTTGAAAGGAAAGACACAGGAACAAGTAGCCAGGGCCCCCTGCCCTCCAAGGACTGGCAAGACGGCTGAGGACTTGTCCCTTCGTGTCCCTTATGTCCTCTCAGCCATGTGGGAGAGGCAAACTTTTATTTCTGGGGACAATTATTTTCTTCTTCTAAGTCAGTGTTGCTTAAAATATGGCTGCTGCAATGAGAACCACCTGGAATGTTTGTTTGATTGTAATTTCCCGGGCTCCTCCTGGGATTAATGAATCGGAATCTCTATGAATCTAGGGATTGGATTCACTGGAACCCGCAATTTAAAAAAGCACCCCAGGTGATTTTGATGCATGAGAAAGCTAGAGAAAGCCTGGAAGTCTTGCCTCTCTTGCCTCAATATTGCACAAGGTCCTCCACCCTTCCTTGGATGACGTCATCTCCAGGGTCATGCCCACCCTGGCCCTCTCAGCCTTCTGCGGATGCCCTGGTTTGTAAGGGACTAAGACATGACTCTCAGGGCAGAGCACATGCCTCCCAGGTGAGGTCACATCAGCAGAGAGTGGGGCGGTGGGGCTGCCACGGTCCCCTGTGCTAGTGTCCTCGATACAACCACAGCCCTTTCTACCGAGGAAGCGGGAAAGTCCGTTCTTTGTAACCATGTCACACTGTCACCTCATACTGAGATTTCAATAAGCAAACCGTTTCAATTAAGACTCTGGAATTAAGACAGAGGAAGATCTGTTTATCAAATTTGTGAATAATGCAGCATCACAAAGGAGAAACAGATCATGAAATTAAAATGTCAATTATTTTTTTCTTCAAGGAGATGTTCGCATGAATTGCTCTGAGCAAGCCCAAGGTGGCTGCTAGTGACCACAGATGAATTTCCTGGTGTTTGCATGCATGCTAAGTCACTTCAGTCATGTCCGACTCTTGTGACCCAGTGGACTGTAATAGCCCACCAGGCTCTTCTGTCCACGAGATTCTCCAGGCAAGAATACTGGCGTGCGTAGCCATTCCCTTCTCCAGGGGATCTTCTCAACCCAGGGATCAAACTCATGTCTCTTACACCTTTTGCACTGGCATACAGGTTCTTTACCACTAGGGCCACCTGGGAAGCCCTCCTAAGTGTTTATGAACCATCAAATTTACCTCTTGCAGATTTTCCCCCTATAAGACATCTCTATGAAACCCACATGTTGGCTATTTCTAGAATCTACTGCCATCCACTTCCCAGACTCTCATATTTTCCATTCTCTCTTGACTATGGTTCACCCAGAATGGTTCCAGGATCTTAACCTCCAATTGTTTCAATATCCTGGGAAGTTAATTTTGTTGCTTCCCTTGTGGCTCAGCTGGTAAAGAATCTGCCTGCAATGTGGGAGACCTGAGTTCAATCTTTGGGTTGGGAAGAGTCCCTGAAGAAGGGAAAGGCTACTCACTCCAGGATTCTGGCCTGGAGAATTCCATGGACTGTATAGTCCATGGGGTTACAAAAAGAGTTGGACATGACTGAGCGATGTTCACTTTTACTTTTAGGTCATATTTGTTTAAATGTCTAGTCATGATCATTATCACCGTCATCATAATAGTTAACATTTATTGACTCTTTTAACATGTCAGACTCAGACACTGAGTGTGTTGTTTGCATCACATCTTTAAACTATACAACAGATCTATGACATCTGTACTCTGGCTACCTCTGTCTTACAGAAGGGTAAGCTGAACCAGGAGAGGTTAGAATTGGCATGAGTTTGTGAAGTGACAGGGCTGGCACTGAACCTTTGAACTCTGGGACTCTCAGCCTTATATAGACTCTTACCAACTCATCACCTTGCTCAGGTTTCAGCTCCTTCTCAGCCAAGCACATTCCCCCTCAAATATGGAAAGCATACTGGAAAAGACAGAACCAAAGAGAAGCCAAGAAGTTCTCCGTAACTGACAACACTGTGTTTCTTTCTGAAGCAGAACTGGAAGTCTCCATGTTGTCTCTTCTCATGATTTTCCTTTCTTTTTTTCTGCAAATTTAGCTGAATCCTGGCCTTGATGTTGCCTGGCCCCTCCTCCTCTTTGAACTCACCCTGTGCTGGGTACCCATCTTCCATCCTTTCTGTGCATCTTGTTACAACCTGAGGTCCCTAGAGAGCTGTCTGGGTAGCCACGTTGGCTTCTTTAGAAGCCGCCCGGTGCTTTATCAGTATGATTTATATTGGATTGTCAAAGTACGTTTTGTTTTCTGAAGCTCCCATCTTTCTGGAACCACCTTTCCTTTTGCTTGCCCTTCTTCTTCTTCTTTTTTTTTTTCCTATGGATTTCAGCAATAACCATACAGCCTAGGACAGGTGTCTGATCATGCCCAGTGTCCTGTTCTTATTTCAATTCTGAAGACTAGCATTCATTTTCTTTCAAGGTATCCAATCCATTCATTCATTCATTCATTCATCCCTGCATTCTTTCAACATGCCTTTACTGAGTGCCTAGCGCACGCCTAAGTCATCAAGAAGTGTACATCTTATTGGCACAATGCCTGGCACGTATTGGGTTTTCAATAAATACTTGTTGAAAAAGAGAAAATTATTTAGACTTGAGCCCCAAGTGGCACAGTCCCTCATTGATTTTTTTCTCAACATTCTACAAAATCAAGCTGCCTATAAGGCGATTAAAAAGATGTTAAGATGGATGCAACTAGAGATTATCACACTCAGTGAAGCCAGAAAGAGAAAGACAAATACCATATGATATCACTTACATGCGGAACCTAAAATATGACCAAAATGAACCTCTCTTAAAAAAAAAACAAAAAACAGATTCACAGACCCACAGAACAGACTTGTGGATGCCAAAGGGTAGGGGAAGGAGAGGGCCAGACTGGGAGTGTGGGGTTAGTAGATGCAAATTATTACATTCAAAATGGATAAACAACAGGGTCCTAGTGTAGCACAGAGAACTATATCCAACCTAATGGGATAAAGAATAATGGAAAAGAATATTTTAAAAAGTGTATATATGAACATAACTGAGTCACTTTGCTATACAGAAGTCAGCACACTGTAAATCAACTATATGTCAGTTAAAAAAAAAAAAAGATGTTAAGAACTCTGCTTTTGCCTGACTGGCCTTCCAGCCAATGTCCAGAGAGTTGAAGGTCCCCATCATGGCAGCAACTTGCTTCTGTGCCAATCTGTACTTGGTACCAGGAAAGCGCATGCATATCCTGTATGCTACACAGAGCAATCACCTCTGCTTCTTTGGTCTGTACCCTCGTTCAGACTCTGCCCACCATGCTTCCCACCTCCCGGAGCGTGCGTTCTCACATGGCGATGATTCCTCAATGCCCAGTACTGCCATCTTCACCTCACCATGGTCCTCTCCAAGGTGCCTCCTACCAAGCCTATGATGTCAAGTCCAGAGGATAACTGTCAACATGTTGGGGTGTTAGATTTTAAGGCTTCCTTAATTTATCATTATGTGCCGTGTGGAGGCAATCACATGGTTCTTTCAGGGTTGTTCCCGTCCCTCTTTCTCTGATACCTCCTTTGAAGGCTTGCTATCCACTCCCCACTTCTTTCTGTGTCATACCTAGCATCCTCTCAGATAGGTGTGCTCTTTTTTTTAACTCTTTCTTATTATTTTAAATTATGAAAGTATGGTAACACATTTATAGGAGACTTGGAAAATACAGAAGAAGGCTACACATATAGTTCCACTATCTATTACAATTATTTAAGTGGATAAATTTTTTTAGTTGGATTTTCAATGTCAAACTCTCAAAAATTAATAGAATGCCAATAATACAGAGAAGTCAAAGGATATAGTAGACCTGAAAAGCACTATGACCCAGTTCAACACAAGTAAGATTCATACAATTTTCACACAAGAGTAGGGGCATAGAGAATAGAGGGGAAGACAGATTTGAGAACTAAACTGAACTATTCCAATTCAGATGGGTGTGTTCTTCATCTTCTCCTCCAACTTCATTTTCAGTGACTGTCAGTGAGGTTTCTTCCACCCCATGTGTGGAATTTGCATAACCAACTTGTGCACTTTCTTCCTTGTGCCTGTCCTCTGCTGCAATTACATCCTAATGCAAGTATCTGATAACCATACACTGGTTATTACCTCCCACATCCAATGGAGATGAATACTTCTGGGCCAGGAAGCTCTCTGACTTCTGACTCAGGGCACAATATATGAAAGCACTGGTGTTACCAATGGCCGCAAAGCCCTTGGCTCTGGCCACATCAAGCACCCTGCAGTTCCTGGAACTGGCTTCGTTCATTGAGGATTTAGCATATGCCATGAAATACCTGAATATTCACTGGAAGGACTGATGCTGAAGCTCCAGTACTTTGGCCACCTGATGCGAGAAGCTGCCTCATTGGAAAAGACCCTGATGCTGGGAAAGATTGAGGGCAGGAGGAGAAGAGAGTGATAGAAGATGAGATGGTTGGATGGCATCACCGACTCAACGGACATGAGTTTGAGCAAACTCCGGGAGATAGTGGAGGACAGGGAAGCCTGGCGTGCTGCAGTTCATAAGGTTGTAGAGTCAGACACGATTGAGTGACTGAAAAACACAATGGAATACCCTTTCCTTCCTCCAAGCCTCCTCCAATCCCTGGGTTATTTTCTTAGGCTAACTTCAACACATCCTTGAAGCTCTGCTTTGTGGAGGAAGTTTCCTCTGAGAGCTCTCCCCACCCAGTGGGTTAGCACACTTCCTGACTGCTCCCACAGAAAGAGCCCCATGCAGACTGCCCTGGGCCCCATCTACCTGCACCTTAGTTGCGTGTTTTCAAATCTGTCTTCCCCACTATGCTCTGTGCCCCTGGATACATCAGCATCATAGGGATATATCTGCCTTTCTAAAGGTTTGGCACACTTTCCAGTGTGTACTGAGAAAACATCAGGGGCTTCCCAGAGGCGGAGAACACAATTTCAAGGAAGAGAATGGTGAACGCACAATTCACAAACAAAACTCCCCAAACACTGTCAAAAGCATAAAGTCTCTGACGAGTAGCTATTAAGGACACACAGTCGAAATTCACTGGGAACAAAAGGCCCGTCTACAACCACTATTTATCACCCAGAAAACACACTCTTTTTGTTCCATTGTCAATGCTCCACAGACCACATCTGCTTTTGGACAGAGGGAGGAAGACAGGGAGGGAGAGAGAAATGAATAGAAATGAGAGTATGGGTTTCGTTTATTTATTTATTTTACACATAAATCAGCTAATCTGTTTAACATTCATATTAAAGTTGTAATCACCTTTGCACACATTAAAATACAAACCGGCCCCAGTAATAGGCCTTAAGAACAACATTACAATAGCTATTAACATATAACAGCTACCTTATCAACTTACAACATCCCTATAAAATAATAACTGCATCCAGGACTGATTTGAGGGAAATTCATTCTTCTGGAGCACTGAAGCCTGACCCAGAGACTGGGGAAGCCAGAGCCAGGTTGCTCTGGCTGCCTCAAGAGGCAGTGTTGGGGTAGTAGCAGGAACACTGGTTGGGGAGACAGAACATTTGAGCTTTTGTTTCAGCTTTATTATCCACCAGCCTCCCTGATGGCTCAGATGGTAAAGAATCTGCCTGCAAGGTGGGACACCTGGGTTGGATCCCTGGGTCAAGAAGATCCCCTGGTGAAGGGAATGGCCACCCACTCCTGTATTCTTGACTGGAGAACTCCATGGACTGAGGAGCCTGGTGCAGCTACAGTCCATGGAGTTGCAAAGACACAACTGAGTAACTTCTACTACCACCCACTGGAGGCATGACCTGGGATATATTTCTTAAGCTCATTAAGAATCAGTTTCCTTACCTGAAAAATGCAATGAAAGATTTTTTTTTTCAGTTCAGTTCAGTTCAGTTGCTCAGTCCTATCCGATTCTTTGCAACCCCATGAACCGCAGCATGCCAGGCCTCCCTGTCCATCACCAACTTCTGGAGTCCACACAAACCTATGTCTATTGAGTCAATGATGCCATCCAGCCATCTCATCCTCTGTCATCCCCTTCTCCTCCTGCCTTCAATCTTTCCCAGCATCAGGGTCTCTTCCAGTGAGTCAGCTCTTTCCATCAGGTGGCCAAAGTATTGGAGTTTCAGCTTCAACATCAGTCCTACCAATGAACACCCAGGACTGATTTCCTTTAGGATAGACTGGTTGGATCTCCCTGCAGTCCAAGGGACTCTCAAGAGTCTTCTCCAACACCATAGTTCAAAAGCATCAATTTTTTATAGTCCAACTCTCACATCCATACATGACCACTGGAAAAACCATAGCCTTGACTAGATGGACCTTTGTTGACAAAATAAGATCTCTGCTTTTCAATATGCTATCTAGGTTGGTCATAACTTTCCTTCCAAGGAGTAAGTGTCTTTTAATTTCATTGTTGCAATCACCATCTGCAGTGATTTTTGAGCCCAGAAAAATAAAGTCAGCCACTGTTTTCACTGTGTTCCCATCTATTTGACATGAAGTGATGGGACTGGATGCCATGATCTTAGTTTTCTGAATGTTGAGCTTTAACATGGGCCATTTTTAAAGTCTTTATTGAATTTGTTAAAATATTGCTTCTGTTTTATGTTTTCCTTTTATGGTCACAAGCCAGTGGGATCCGAGTTCTCCAGCTAGGGATTGAACTCATACCCCTTGCATTGAAAAGTGAAGTTTTAACCACTGGACCACCAGGGAAATCCCCAGGATCTCTTCCTTTTAGTGTTTTTGTTGGGAATCAAAGAGATCACAAGAAGTACCTGGAGTGTGTCACAGATGCTTAATAAACACTAGAGTGGTAGCCTGCAATGCAGGAGACCCAGGTTTGATCCCTGGGTCAGGAAGATCCCCTGGAGAAGGAAATGGCAACCCATTCCAGTATTCTTGTCTGAAGAATCCATGGACAGAGGAGCTTGGCGGGCTACAATCCGTGGGGTCACGGAGTTGGACAGGATCCAACAGCTAACAGCAAACGTCAAGTGCTGAATAGGGGCCAGGGCTGAACAGGAAGCTGCAGAGGACTGGGCCAGCTCTAGACAACAGTGTACCTTTCCCACTCATTTATTTCATTTACTCACTCAATAAACATTTGTTGCTAAGCACAGTTGATCAGATGATATTAAAATATTTAAAGCATTAGAGTTTCTCTCCTTGTGGGGCTCATGATTGAGTTGGTAAGGTATCCAATAAGCAACAAATTGGGCAGGATGGATCACTTGATATAACAGGGCAGGGTATTTATGTCATGTCTGGGAGGACAGAGAAAGGCATGTCTCTGAGCTGCAAACAGGAAATGACCTCATGGCAGAGGTGACGTTTGAGCTGAGCCTTGAAACAGGAAGTGTATTTCAAAAAATGATGAAAGAATATTTAGGCTGAGGGGATTGCATATGCAAGGACGTGAGGGCATGCTTATATCCAGGGAATATTTTTTTTTTCTTTCTTTCTTGGCTAAAGCTTGAAGAGCAAGGAGGAATGGAAAGAAGTTGATGCTAGAAAGACAGCTGGCTCCAGATTGAAGAGCACTTTCAGTGTGGGTTGATGGCACAGACTCAGATAACAGATGGAGGTGTCAGGGTTCAGTTTACAGACAGAAGGTAACCAGTGGACTTGGCTGAGATGGGGAAGAGTAAATCTGACGTGTATCTTAGGAAGCTACAAGTAGTGAAGAATGACAGTGGTGAAGGATGACTCTGGGAAAGAAAGTGAGGAACTTCAGAAGATACTCTAATACTTTGGGAGAAAATGATGAGAAAACAGTTCAGACAAAAATTGTCATAATAAGATAAATGATTGGCTGTGGCAGATTGGAAAGATGAGGCTGGAGATGACGTGCGTTTCAGGATGAGGTACTGGGAATATGGGGGGGATCCTTCACTGAGATGAGGACCACAACAGGGGGTTAAATGATTTTAGTGTTCAGGTGTTGAATTAGAAGAGACAATAGGGTATATATGAGATCTCATGGACTAGGAAACAAAACAACTCACAAGTATATTTTCATTGTTGTCTGCTCTCACAATTAGCCCCTAGAACAGGTGCTAGGGATTTAAACTTGGAACTAGGCAAGACTGAGTCAGAACAAAATCAAATATTTGGGGGATCACTTAGAAACATTAATCCTTAGCACTCTATAAAGTAGTCAACCATTAACCCAATTGAAATTGCCAAAAATGCTGTTCTCACATGATTTTGTTGTTGTTCAGTTGCTAAGTCATATCTGACTCTTTGAGACTCCATGGACTGTAGCCCGCTAGGCTCCTCTGTCCATGGGATTTTCCAGGAAGAATATTGGAGTGGGTTGGCACTTCCTACTCCAGGGGATTTTCCTGGATCAGGGATCGAACTCTCATCTCCTCCACTGGCAGGTGGTTTCTTTATCACTCTGCCACCAAGGAAACCTCTGTTAAATGATGGGCCTACATATTTTGATGCTGAGTTTTAAACATTTGAAGCCTGGAACCACAGGACACCTTGTAGGATAAACTGTTACCCAAATGTCTAGACAAAGACAAGAATGATAGTGAGTGAGCACCAGAGTGGGTGTTCTTATGTTCAGAAGCCTTTCTATTTTGTTTCTTCTAGGGTGTTAGCTCAGGGCCCAGGCAGGCTACACTGACCAGCATCCTGTGATTTCCTACCAGACCCTCAAGAAGAACTGAGAGCCCTCAGATCCACTGAGAACACATGGACGGAATGTCATCATCCCATAGAAAATAACCAGGGGGTGTTATATGTGCCACCTGGCCTGCCTCTTGAGAAACCTGTATGCAGGTCAGGAAGCAACAGTTAGAACTGGACATGGAACAACAGACTGGTTCCAAATAAGAAAAGGAGTNGGACTGTGGCCGGCCAGGCTCCTCTGTCCATGGGATTCTCCAGGCAAGAATACTGGAATGGATTTCCATGTCTTCCTCTAGATCTTCCAGACTCAGGGATCAAACTTGCATCTCCTGTGTCTCCTGCATTGCAGGTGAGTTCTTTAACCACTGAGCCATCAGGGAAACTGATGTAACCTGATAAGAGCAGTGGGAGGAGCAGATTCAGTTGTAGTGGATTTGATGACAGAAGCAAGCGGTCGTGTGATGCAGAGGAGTAGCCACAAGCCAAGGGATGCAGGCAGCCTGCCTCTGGAAGCTGGAGAAGTCAGGAAACAGATCTCTCTGAGAGCATGCAGAAACAGCCAGCATTGCCCACACCTTGACCTTTGAGCCCAGTAAGACTCGGTTTAGACTTCTGGCCTCCAAAGCTGTAACACATCTGTGTTGTTTTAAATCACTAAAGTTTGTAGTGATTTGTACACCAGCCATAGGAAACTAATATAGCCTCATTCAGCCTTTCTCAGCTGGGGTTCCTCTTCTGAACCAGGGCAGCCAGAAAACAATACAAGTAACTGTTTCTTCTCTTCTCCCAAGTATAACACATACCTAGCACCACTTTTGGAGAAGGCAATGGCACCCCACTCCAGTACTCTTGCCTGGAAAATCCCATGGACGGAAGAGCCTGGTAGGCTGCAGTCCATGGAGTCGCAGAGTCGGACGTGACTGAGCGACTTCACCTTCACTTTTCACTTTCATGCATTGGAGAAGGAAATGTCAACCCACTCCAGTGTTCTTGCCTGGAGAATCCCAGGGACGGGGGAGCCTGGTGGGCTGCTGTCACACACACAGAGTCGGACACGACTGAAGTGATTTAGCAGCAGCACCACCACTTCAGGGGCTTCCCAGGTGGGACTCTAACTGTCAACGCAGGGGCCGAAAGAGATGCGGGTTCAGTCCTTGGGTTGAGAAGATCACCTGGAGAACAGAATGGCTACCCACTCCAGTATTCTTGCCTGGAGAATCCCATGGACAGAGGAGCCTGGTGGACTCTAGTCCGTGGGGTTTAAAGAGTTGGACATGACTGAAGCAACCTCTCACACACACGTGAGATGTTGCACACAGCACCATTTTAGCTGCAGAGGGAACACGCTAACATCAATACAATGGCTGTCTTTCTGGGCATTTGAGTTTCATTCTCTTGATGAGTCCTGTTGAGAAAGGTCTCCTGGCCTCACCTGCTCCCCGAGAAACCCACGTGGTGTCCTGCCCTGAAAAGAGACCGAGGATCCGAGCAGACCTGCCCTGGCCTTGGGCACCAGCTCACCACATCTGGACATACGGCACCAGAGGGTGGCGAATACATCCTCTGTGCTTAGAGTCCTTCACAGTGATTGAAAACACGCCTCCGTCAGTAACACCTCTGGGAAGCAGGTGGGAGAGGATGCCTGGGTCCCTTTCACAGAAGAGGGCCACGACACAGAGGGTGGCAAGTGAAAGGCAGAAGCTATCCAGACTGACACACTCCATCCTCTCCCCATGTGATGAGCAGGAGACGCGTGATGACTGTGGACTAGCAGAGTCTGCACAAACCGAGATCACAGGGCCAGCCCTCACCTTCCAGGAGCTCACAGTTCTGAACAGAAGGCAGACAGGAAAAAGCCACTTCAATACAGGCTGACAAGAGAGCTTGGAAGGAGGCAGAAGGGCAGTTCTATTTCCTTGTGAGGAGGGAGGTCCGGGAAGCCCTCCAGGAGGCACGGTGAGCTGACCCTTGGGGTGGAAGTTAGCCGGACCAACATGGGGGAGAGGGGAGGTTCCTAGGGAGGAAGGCTGGGACCTGGGACCTGGGACACTTTGCTGCAGTGCTTGCACCTGGACAGACTTATCCTCCAGTAACAAAATACAAAGAAATTATGAGGGACTAAAAATAACCACGTGCATGTGCAGTTGGGGCCAATTATGGACAACAAGATACAAGAAAACCAAAAAGCCCAACAGCCACTTCTGAAGAACTAGGAACAAAAGCAGGGTACTGCACATGCTTCCTACACACACCACCCCTAAAGGGGTAGGCAGACCACTTAAGCCACCCATCAAGCCTGAGCCCTGGACACACCGCTACCGTCACTCCATATAAGGAACCAGCTCGGCTCCCCTGATCAAGTGAGAGAGCAAGAGAAACTGGTAGGAGCCCCGATAAAGTCTTGTCTGAATTTCTTGCCTGGCCTCTGGTCAATTTCTATTGATTAAGGAGGCCAAGCACCCTGGTCAGTAACATTTCCAAGGGGGAAGGAAAATAGGTGAGGAATCCAAGATGTGTGAGGGGGCAGAGGGCACTCAGAGATGCCCCCAGCTCAGCTGGGCTGGAGTGAAGGGTGCATGAGAGGTCAGGGAGGAGAGGCAGGCCTGGTTTCTGTCCTGAAGATCTTTCATCCTGAAGGCGTTAGGATGCCATCAAAGGAACGACAACCGTTTAAAGACAGAGACCTCTGTGACCCCAGTCTGGGACATCTGCCCATCTTTATGGCTAAGCTACTCAAGAACTTCATAATGAAATTTTAAAACCTTCTTCTGTTAAAGTGCATGCCTTCATGGTCCCACCTGGGTCGGGAGAGTTAAAGCTGTTCTTTGAACCCTACAGTCTTCTGATCTCTGGGAGACGAGGCTATCCGTCTCCTGCATGCATCTCAGCTGCTCAATCTTTCTGTCTGTCCATTTGCCTCTCCTCTCAAACCTGAGGGTTGCACACCTGTGTCTTTCTCCCCCTTCCACTCTCCTATCACGTCGTCACTCAGACATCTGGGAACATACACAGTACACACTCAGAAGCCCCTGGAGGGGCTGAGGGTGTCTTCAAATCAGGCACTGGCCCCGCGTCTCTCTCTCCTCCCATCGTCATATTCATCAGCTCTTGCTTCCAGTTTCCTATCGGTGATCCAGGTTGAAGAAAGAGGCCCAGAGGCCTAGTGATGAGAACATCCTTTTTTATGAACTGAAAACTAAAATGACAGTAAGCAACTAGTAGATCCCAGTTCACAATGAAGCAAATATCAATGTCTGTGGTTGTATCGACCTTGAAGAGTTTTGTTTTTTTTTTTAAAGCAACAGCAACATAACAGGGACTCTCAGGGTACATTATTATATACATGCGGAATCTGGACCAAACAGAAAATCCATCTTTTAGGGTCATGAGCAACTCTGGCGTATAGCCTTGGCTTAAAATACACACCCTGAAGTGCAGGTGGAAAATAAACACCCAACTGTCCTGAGCGACGGTCTCTCCTGTCAGCACAGATCACGGCTCTCCCGGCCTCCTTGAGGGGGTCAGGGCTGAGAGTCACACGGAAAGGGACGATTCTCAGAGCGTGCCTCAGTGATGGCTGGTAAAGCTGCTATGTTCTAAACTGTACGTTCTTGGCCTTAGCGCTTGTCTGGCTTCCTAGCTCAGGTTGTCGTTGCTGTTCAGTTGCTAAGTTGTGTCCAACTCTTTCCTGACCCCATGGAATGTAGCCCGTCGGGCTCGTCTGTCCATGGGATTCTCCAGGCAAGAATACTGCAGTGGGTTGTCACTTCCTTCTCCAGGGAATCTTTTCAACCCACAGAACAAACCCAGGTCTCCTGCATTGGTAGGTGAATTTTTTACCATCTGAGCCACCAGGAAAGTCCTTCTTAGTTCAGGACCCATGGAACCTCCCAGGTCTAGTCTCACCATCAAAGTCATTCTAAGATAACACGATATAATGAATAAAAACTCTAAGAGGCAGCTTTCACGAGTCATCTTGCTTCCACTGGTTAAAAACCCGCTCTCAAGACCCCCTGCTGTTGCTGTTGTTCAGCCGCCCAGTCTTGTCTGATTCCTTGCAACCCCATCGAATGCAGCACACCAGACTTCCCTCTACTTCACCATCTCAGTATATTTGCCGTGAGAACCTCATGAACAGTATAAAAGAACAAGACTCCTTGTACAGAATCAGTCAATATATCAGGATTTACATGAAGCAAGGTTGGGCGTGAGGGCTGGAGTGGATCCAGGGGAGTCTGGTGCCAGAGAATGCACCACCAGAAACCTGTTTTCCTTTTATGGACAAGCATCTGTGAAGCTGTTATTTTAAAGTATCTCAGTGTTTACTGAGGGAAAGTTGTGACCTCCACACTGGTGTCTGGTAGACATTCACATACACTGAAACCTACTCAACAAAAGCAGCAAAACTATTTGCTATAAAGGCTATTCATATTGGGATTTGAAAATACACTTCCAGTTCATATGGTTGCGACCCTATGGACTGTAGCCCAGCCTCCTCTGTCTGTGGGATTCTCCGGGCAAGAATACTGGAGTGAGTTGTCATGCCCTCCTCCAGGAGATCTTCTGGACCCGGGGATCAAACTTGCCTCTCTTGTATCTCCTGCCTTGGCCGGAGAGTTCTTCATCACTAGTGCCACCTGGGATGCCCATATGATTGCAACAGCTCTTAAAGAAGATGTAAATAGCCCGGCCGTGCCTGTGTAAACATTTAAGGTAGACAACGTAATATCAGACTCAGACTAAGATGTTGACAGTGTAAGAAGACTAAGACAATTGCACTTAAAATTTTTGTTGTTCGTCGATAAGTTGTGTCTATTTGTGACCCCACGGACTGCAGCACACCAGGATCCCCCCTCCTCTACTACCTCCCAGGGTTTGCTCAGATTTACATCCATTGATTCAGTGATGCCATCCAACCATCTCATCCTTTGTCATCCCCCTCCAACAGGTGACCAAAGTACTGGAGTTTCAGCATCAGTCCTTCCAATGAATATTCAGTGTTGATTTCCTTTAGGATTGACTGGTGTGATCTTCTTGCAGTTGATCTCCTTGCATTTAAAAATACAGCAGTGTATGTATTTTTATTTTTCTTGACAAGAACTCAGTGGTATGGAGTTTTTAGAAAATAAATATCTGCTAATAATGAGAGAAGAATGCAGATTTTCTATTATTATTCACAGGAGAAGAGGCAAGGACAGGAATCTGTTTCTCTGGATGATATTTCTTGATTCTGATCAGCTCAGCATTCAGTTGCTTTCAGTTATAAAGTATGGATTTCTATCTGTAAATACCCCTGCCCTGATTTGATGAAGAGAAAAACCCAAGGCAAAGCTCATGTCCAGAGAAACGGGCATCCAGGTGGATTTGGAGCCCCGGCAACGGCTGACAGCACACTGCTGATGTGATCCATGTGTTTCACTAAAGGACTTAGTTGGCGGAATAAGAAGGAGGGTTTCATCTTTCACGTGGGGATCTTCCAGCCTGGCATTCTTCCTCTATATTCCTCTGATTAAACTTCGAAGAACTTCCATGTTTTGCTAGTTTATCAGAAGTGTCTATCTTAAATCAATATTATGATTTCAAGCATGGCCTAGGTAGATACAAGCCATCTTCAGAAATAACTTCTGACACAAGATAAGATGTACCTGCTGCTGGATCCAAAGCGAGGAGAGTCGAAGGCTGAACAGCATGAAGACTCCTCTGCTTTCCAAGACTCCTTTCTATTTCTTCCTAACAACCAGTATTAATCATTTCAGAAGCATGTGGTCTTCTGACATTTTTATCCTTCTAAACGTGACACAAAGGAGGGTTTTGATGTCCTGAGTTTCTTTTCCTGTGGATTAGCTCCGTTCTCACAGGGCATGGCTCATACCAGGCTAACTTCTCCCTAAGCAGAATGGGGTTTCACTTTTTGTTTTTTAAATCAGTCCACAGAGGGAAAGTTAGGTGGTAGATTCTCATGAAGAAATTAGCACTTGGTTTTCAAAATGTTAAGCTGAACTGGCGAGGGGTGGAGGTAAAGAGCAGTGCCAGCCGTGGAGGAAAGCTTCTCAAATTCTTACCCGTGCTTTTGCATAAGGGGAGATGACTTCTTTCATTTTTATCAGTGCTTTTTCCCAAGTCCCACAAGTTAGGAAGGAGAAGAACCAGAGGTGATGCCAGAGGTTTCTGTGGCTTACAAAGGACCTGTGGGGCCAGAATTCCTCTTCAAGGGATGGGCAGCAAAGGATTTGGGTCTTCATCTGAGTGTCTGAAGTGATGCTCCTATGCTTATTGGACTTCCCTAGTGGCTCAGATGGTAAAATGTCTGTTTGCAATGCAAGAAACCTGGGCTTGGTCGCTGGGTTGGGAAGATCCCCTGGAGAAGGAAATGGCAATCCACTCCAGTATTCTTGCCTGGAGAATTCTATGGACAGAGGAGCCTGGTGGGCTACAGTCCATGGTGGGATGACCTATGGGCAAGTTATGGAATCTAAGCCTCAGTAGTTCTCATCTGCAAATGGGTATGACAGTCCTTGCTTTTTATCACGTGGCTGAGAGGATTAAGTAGGTGAATGCAGGCAAACTCAGCAAAGGACCTGGCTACAGGCCTCAATAGCGCCTTCCCATGGCTGGTTCCAGCTTAGGGCATCAATATTAGAGAAACACAAGGAGATTGTGAGAAGTCTTGCTTCTTTTCTGTTCTCACCATTCCCCCTCTCTATGGAAGGGAGGAAGACTATGTTTGTAAAAGGAGAAAGGGCATCAAGTGGCCCAATTGGGGGACAGCAAAGCAGAGGACCAAAGGCACATATCACCTTGCTGCAACACCTTTTCGTGTGGGGAAGAGAGCTACCTCTATTATTTTTTAGCAAATTCTCAAATTACACAGCTCTGCTTTTCCTCTCTGACCTGTGTTAGCATCCAATCTGCAGTTTCAAATGAGGTTTTGCAAACCTTATGCCAATGGTTTTCTTCTCTGACATGAGATGCTCACTGCCATGCGCCAGTGGAGCTGTTAGCAGAATGGACAGAGCATCCTACCTCCTCCCAACCCCATTGCAACCTCTCCCACCCTCAGGAAGACAGGCAATGAGGACTGGGCAGATGGCAGCTCTCCTGGCTCCTGAGAAAGCAGCGAGGGATGGTGGTGGTGACTCAGGTGTAGGAGGCTGCTCCAGCTTGAGCAAACCTCATCTAATCCCACTGGCAACTGAAACCTAATGGTCGGTCACACAACGTCTGACAATTTCAGGCATCATAAACGGCCAGTTCCACCAGCCCCTCAGGCTACACAGAGGAGACTGGTGAGGGATGCTCAAAAGATAACTCGTCGTCCTTCCTTCATCCCACAGCCCACTATCTTAGTTTATGATGCATGTGGTTTGACCCTGAGTCTTTGGTCCATCCTGCTTGTAATTCTCAAAAGGCAAACAAGGCAGCTGCCTACCCCTAGAAGATAAAGGAAGAGACCAGGAGTTCTTGGGGCCAAAAGGACTTCTCTACTTCCCTCAGATAGAGCACAGGGCATCAGCTACCAGTGCTCATGTCAGGATTTGGTTACCCTGCCCAGAAAGACACACTTTCAAACAAGCAGCCACAGCTCACAGCAATTTTTTAAATGGTGACTGTTTCAGTCCAGAGGTAAAAACAGTGTGACTCCTCTTGAGCCTGCCCAGGAGATCAGGGATAATGAGGACTAATTTGAGCATGTTTGTTTGGCTTTTTCGGCAGCGGACGGGAGCAGCAGCAGAAATACTGGCTCCTGGATCATTAAAGGGGCAAACACTTGAGAGGAGCATGGGCTCCCCTGGGGAGAAGCAGGATTCCTGGCTGCCAGCTGCCTGCCTGGGAGGACTAGCCCACCCATCACCCCCAGGACAGACCTCGCTAGCTGAGAGCTCTCTCACCCCCTCTCTCTGGAGCTCTTCCAAGCCCCTTGAGCAGTTTTAACTGTGCCCACCTACCTCCTGCCATTCCACGCAGGCATGCATCCCCCTTAGCACTCTGCCCTCTCATCCATCAGAAAGAGGAGAAAGGAAGGGAGCCTCCTTGGGGAGCCTCTGCTCCCAGAAAAGTCTGCTCCTCCCTCCCATGCCCTCTGCCCGACCTCAGCTGCCCCAGCCCGGTGGCCCGGGGCAGAGAGGGGCCATATTACCCTGGCCTGGGAGCCTCTCTCTCTTCCTGGTACTAAGGGATGGCCTTGGGCCACCTGCTCTCAGCTCACTCTTGGGCTTTGCAAGCGCTGCTGCTGCCACCATCAGGCAGATGTAGGAACTGCAGAGCTTACCTGGTTTTTAAGATCCCCAAACTTTCTATTTAATGTTCCACCGGCTCTTGACCAACGTGGTCCTAAGACAAACACAGGCCCTCTCCGCACCAGACACACCGACCCAGTGTCTTATGCAGGACAAAGGCTTCAGAGTCCAGCTCCCCAAAGAAATGACACTTCCTGTGATCGTGGGGTAGACTCCAGTATCTTTAAGCGAGGCACAGAAAAGTGCGGGCCCTCGGACATAGAGAACAAAGCCACGGGGAGATTAATTGGCAGTTGTTCTCTCTCTGTGACCAGGGCAGTGGGGCAGGGAAGGAAGGCGGTCGCTTCCTGTGCGGCACTGGGACGGGTCCCCAGGAGACAACTCAAGTCCCTGTCCCCCGCGCGCCTGCATGATGAGCCAGCCCGGCCCCACGTCACTCTGAAGCTGTCACAGCTCCCAGCATCGCCAAAGGCGACAGGTGGCCTGTCACACTGCCGGAGCTGCGACGCCAGTGACACGTGCTGGTGGCTCACAGAGATGGGGACTGGCATGCATGCAGGAGAGAACAGAAGGCCCGACTGTTTCTTGGGAGGGGTCAGTGGCTGCCAGAGGATATTTCTCTTGGCAGTGTTCCCGGTGACCCGATGGCCACTCAAGGCCTTGCTGGGAGAGGAAGAGCTTCCTACAGGGCAAGACCATACTTTAAACTCTCGGGATCTTTCCTCTGTCCTCTGCGGGGGCGTCTCAGCTTCTGCTCTGGTGCGTGGTGAAGTGGGGGTGTCAGGGGGACTGCTTTTTCTTTCTTTCACTTTTCCTCACATTTCATTTTTTTGGCCACACTCGTGGCATGCAGAACTTCCCTGACCAGGGATCGAACCTGTGCTTCCCTGCCATGGAAGCATGGAGTCTTAGCTGCTGGACTGCAAGGGAAGTCCATGTTTCAGTATTTCAATATTCATCTGTCTCCTAAGTGCTGAATAGTATGTGACACCCAGGGTATAAAAGAAATGGAGGTTTTAATCAACCAGCTAAGAAAAGCACCTGCCTTGTGTTTGCTTTAGTTTTTGTCAGAACAGTCACAAAAGGAGTTTCCCAGAAGCATCTCCTTGGTTGCTATTCAGCCCAAAAGGCCAACCTATCATTTCTCCCTGGGAGGAGGGGCCTGGAAACCTTGAATCGTCAAGGTAACACTGAAGGTCAGACAAAGGAAGGGATCAACTCAGGAAGAGTCTGGAGTAAAAACAAGGGAGAGAGCTGCAACTTGGGGTCCTGGTTCAAAGGTCAGCTTTCCAATTTCCATAGGGCACCCCCAACGCCCTTCTCTGTGCCTGGGCAATGAGGACTCACACAGGTTCTAAGAACATGGCTCATCTCAGGTCCCAGCTTAGCAGCCTCTCCTGCATCCGTACGCGTTGCTGATGTGGATCCACCAGCATCTTGAGATGCACCTAGCCTTCCGGACCACACAGTCAGCTGGATGTGGAGCCAGTGCGGTCAAGCAGCCAAACCTCTCCGAGGTTTATGACAATAGATGACTCTCACTGCTATCACGGTGACTAACGAAGTACCGCTTGTGGAAGGTCATATGCAAACACTAAATTATCTTCATTGTCATCCTGACCACCGTAATTATGGCCACTGCTGCTGCCACCAACCACAACCCAAGGAATCTGTCTAGTGCCTACAAGAAAATGAGCTGGACAGAGATCTGTAACACATCGCAGACCTTCTACTGCTGCTACTGCTGCTGCTGCTAAGTCACGTAAGTCGTGTCCAACTCAGCGCAACCCCATAGACGGCAGCCCACCAGGCTCCCCTGTTCCTGGAATTCTCCAGGCAAGAATGCTGGAGTGGGTTGCCATTTCCTTCTCCAATGCTGGAAAGTGAAAAGTGAGAGTGAAGTCGCTCAGTCGTGTCCGACTCTTAGCGACCCCATGGACTGCAGCCTACCAGGCTTCTCCGCCCATGGGATTTTCTAGGTAAGAGTACTGGAGTGGGGTGCCATTGCCTTCTCCACAGACCTCCTAAATGGTAGAAGAATGTATTGTCTAAATAGCTTGCTGTTAATAGAAAATATTTAGGAACTCGTGGAATTTTGATGTCATCTAGGGCTGGAGGAAGCACAAGCTGGAATCAAGATTGCCAGGAGAAGTATCAATAACCTCAGATATGCAGATGACACCACCCTTATGGCAGAAAGTGAAGAAGAACTAAAGAGCCTCTTGAGGAAAGTGAAATAGGAGAGTGAAAAAGTTGGCTTGAGGCTCAACATTCAGAAAACTAAGATCTTGGCATCTGGTCCCATCACTTCATGGCAAATAGATGGGGAAACAGTGGAAACAGTGGCTGACTTTATTTTTCTGGGCTCCNACAGTTAGAACTGGACATGGAACAACAGTCTGGTTCCAAATAGGAAAAGGAGTACATCAAGGCTGTATACTGTCACTCTGCATATTTAACTTGTATGCAGAGTGCATCATGAGAAATGCTGGGCTTGAGGAAGCAGAAGTTGGAATCAAGATTGCTGCCAGAAATATCAATCACCTCAAATATGCAGATGACACCACCCTTATGGCAGAAAGGGAAGAAGAACTAAGGAGCCTCTTGATGAAAGTGAAGGAGGAGAGTGAAAAAGTTGGCTTAAAGCTCAACATTCAGAAAACAAGATCATGGCATCTGGTCCCATCACTTCATGGCAAATGGATGGGGAAACTGTGGAAATAGTGGCTACCTTTACTTTGGGGGCTCCAAAATCACTGCAGATGGTGATTGCAGCCATGAAATTAAAAGAAGCTTACTCCTTGGAAGAAAAGTTATGACCAACCTAGACAGCATATTAAAAAGCAGAGACATTACTTTGCCAACAAAGGTCCATCTAGTCAAGGCTATGGTTTTTCCAGTGGTCATATATGAATGTGAGAGTTGGACTATAAAGAAAGCGGAGTGCCGAAGAATTGATGCTTTTGAAGTGTGCTGTTGGAGAAGACTCTTGAGAGTCCCTTGGACTGCAAGGAGATCCAACCAGTCCATCCTAAAGCAGATCCGTCCTGAGTGTTCACTGGCATGACTGATGCTGAAGATGAAACTTCAATACTTTGGCCACCTGATGCGAAGAGCTGACTCATTTGAAAAGACCCTGATGCTGGGAAAGATTGAAGTCAGGAGGAGAAGGGGATGACAGAGGATGAGATAGTTAGACGGCAGCACTGACTCAATGGACATGAATTTGGGTAAACTCCCAGAGTTGGTGATGGACAGGGATGCCTGGTGTGCTGCAGTCCATGGAGTTGAAAGAGTAAGACACGACTGAGTGACTGAACTGATAGGGTTGCCAAGAATTGGACCCGACTGTAGACGAATGAGCATACATGCATACAGATGTTAATAAGAAACTCTTTAGTTTGGTATAAAATAAGATTTGCATCTGTCCTGATTTCTTAAAATTCAGACATTTCCTTTCCAGGGTTGCAAGTATCAGTCCTAGGAGTTGGCACAGGCATACAGGAACAGCTCTTCATTCCTTCAGGGACCTGGAAGCCTAGTGAGGACTTCCAGTCCATCTAGTATGTAAAATACTGTTAACAGGTCATGAGTGGGATACTGTCTATTCATATAGTTGAGGAAATGAAATGAAATGAAACTGAGGTTTTACTACACACCAGACTCTGCTAAACACAGAAATAATAAATGTGAACTAATTTAATATTCTGACCCTGTAGAGTAGATAAGTACTGTTCTCATTTTACAGATAAAGAATCAGAGTTCATGTTGCTTAAATAGGCTGCTATGGATATACTGCTAATGAAGTGGCTGAGGTAGGCTTCAAAGTGACATCAATATGACTCCAGAGCTCCTGTTCTTTTCATTTTACCACTTTGTATCTATGAAGAATGCTTATTTAAAACTTTTTCAGATAACATCAATTGTTGTTATTTTTAAAAATACCAAAGATGTTCTAGGTTATTTTCTATATACTGAATAAATATTATTATTAATCTCTGTAACAACCCTGGAAGAGAGTAATTATATTCCTGTTTAAACCATGATCTAGAGAGACCAAGTAACATGCTAAAGTTAAAACAGCTGGTAAGTGGTAGAGTTGGCTTAAAATTCAGAAATGTCTGATGTCAACCCACGGCTCTTTATTATACCATACCTCCTTATTTGGCATTCAGATTAAGAAAATGACTTTATTATGGATACATCGGTACCTAAGATTCCTTATATGTCTTTGAATTTTCTGATTAGAGCTATAAATTCTATTCAATAAGTAAACAGTATGGACAGTAAGTTCTAAGACTTTGGTGGGTCCACTGATTCTTATACTCTCTGATAATAGAAATATATACTAATAAGATAAATCCAACAGATTCATTAATCTGTCCTTTTAAAACAACTTGCCAATACTAACATACTTTTTATGATATTTCTGATGAATGGCCGTCGGTTTCTTATGATAAAAAGAAAGCTGGGGCTTCCCTGGTGGCTCAATGGTAAGGAATCCGCCTGCCAACATAGGAGATGTGGGTTCTACCCCTGATCAGGAGGATCCCACATGCTAAACCCATTCACCACAACTACTGAGCCTGTGCTTTAGAGCCTGGGAGCTACAGCCACTGGGCCCAGATGCTGCAGCTACTGAAGGCTGTGCACCCTATAGCCTGTGCTCCACGATAAGAGAAGCCACCACAAGAGAAGCCCATGCACTGCAACGGGAGAGCAGCCCCTGCTCACCGCAACTAGCGAAAAGCCTGCGTGTAGCACTGAAGACCCAGTCCAGCCAAAAACAAGTTATTTTTAAAATAGTTAAGATGATATGTTTTTCAAAAAGAGAGAAAGCTGCTTATCGATAACTTACAAACGGTTCTGATTTATGGAGTTAAATCTGCTCACCAGACCCTTTCTCAGGTGGCCAAATTTTCATGTATTTTTGAAGACAGTGTTCAAGTTCCTTCCAAATCTCCTTTATCATAAAAATTCACCCTCTTGAAATACATCACAATTATTGTTCCTCTGTGACACGGTTTCTACACCTAGGTCACACTCTTCTGGATACAGCCTAGTCTCTCTCCTTGCTTCCTTGGAGCAACAGAATAAGGATGCTATCATTTCTTCCAGATGTCAGTCCTCTGGGTTAACTGAAGTTGCCTATCACAACACTTCTTCAAAGCTTTTTTTCCCCTCCTGATTCATCAGGAACTCACAGTTTGCAGAAACCTTGTCCCTCCGTCCCACCCCAGTTCTGACTGCTCTTCTTTGGATTTACCTTGGCTTACCACTGTTTCTCATAAATGTGGTGATCCAAATGTAAGCTGGCCAACATACGACAGGGTGAGACACCGTTTTTTGTTTTTTAATGTATTACCATGCCACTCACATATATCCTTTTGATTTAGTCTGTCTTAAATTCCTCTCCTAAAAAAGTACTGCAACCCTTCACCCCAGTCTTTAGTTTCTGCCTCTTCTAATCCAGCCTGAGCACTGATTAATCTTCCCAAAATCTCATGACAGTTTCTTTCTTCTACTCAGAAATTCTCTCTCCAGTTTACTAAAGCTGAACTCTCCCTAGATGTGATTTCAACGGATTTGCCCAGCTCTATGAGTCACTGATCTTGTACTTATAATTCTTAACCATACAAATTAGAATATTCATCATTTCACAAATATATTTGTTGTTTTCATGTCCATTATGTTCTTTGCTTACAGTGTCAGTTCCATATGCAATGCCTACCTACTCTTCTCCTATTTCCTGAAATATCATCCTTTCACCTAAGACTCAGCATAATTATAATCCTAGTCACTTCTGTTAGAAGAAATCTGCCCTTGCTGGATGTTCTCTTTGCTCTTTCTAGTACACTATTTTGGATTCTTTGTCTTTAAAGTAGTTGTGTTTAATATTGGATTGTGATTTTGAGGCTAGTGAATATACCTTATTAAGCCAATACTGTTCATGGCAAATACAAACTTTATAGCTAGCTGATGATATAAATCTCCATCATCCAACCAATCAATTCAGCAGACATTTAGTGACCATCTGTTACGTATGAGGCACTGTGCTAAGCTTCTGGGATATAAATCTGAAGAGATATGGCCTGTGCTTTCAAGGAGTGTGCAGTACAATGAAAGGACTAAAGTATTTTTAAAAAGAAAGGAAGGAAGGGGGAAAAGGATGATGGAAGAAAGGAAGAATGGACAAACAACTGCTTTATGCATAGAAGAACCTCCAGTTTCTCCTGGGAGTGATCAGGAGATCTGATTCTTTTTTTATAATGGAAAAAATTTTAATATTCTTATATGCTTAAGCAGCTGCAATTTTAATTACTAAGCAGAGTGAGAGGAGAAAAAGGCAGGCCGTCCCAGAAATGAGACTGCAACAGATCCCAGAATCAGAGACGTGTTCAACCATTCAAGAACAGCACTTATGATAAGGAGAGAGAAACCTTATTCTTAAGGAACATAGTCATATGAGGAGATCTGATTCTTACAAGAAGTAGGAATTTAGCAGAGCAAACAAACAGGAAGGAATTTCTTGTTCATAGTGATATGATGAAGGTGATAAAATACAGAGATGAGAAAATCTTAGAGGAAGAAGAAATGTCTAAGTGTGGAATGAGAGGTTATCCCAGAATACTACACCAAAGGAGGCCCGGTGCTTGCAAAGGGCAGGTGTTTTACATTAGCAGTATTAGGTGGTTAGCAGTTAGGGATGAGCTGATGTAAAAGTGATAATGCAAGGGGCTGGCCACAGTAATTTGTGTTGTCTATGTTTTCAGGAAGAGGCGTGTCTTTGTTTTGCCTGCAGTAAAACTGAAGACTATGGGCAAGTCTGTACTCCACTCAAAGTGAATCATTTTTTTTTTTTCCCTCTGAAAGATGTAACTGAAGGTTGTGTTTTAGCTTACTGGTGAGAGTAGGTTAAAAGCTCATGTAAGTAACTACTAGCTTCTTACAGGACTTATATTTTTCTCAAAGAAGTAGCACAACTTGGAAAAAAACAGAAAGAACGGGGAAGGAAAAAAAAAGCTAGTGATCACATTACTTTTTCTCCAGAGAGAGTACTTGCTGACGGGGGAAAAAAAAAAAAAAAGACAGTATTTTTGGCAGATTATAGCTTTTCACACCATTGTTAGTTAGATTCATCTTCTTAAAACACTATTTCTCTTTCAGAGCTCATTACTGACTAAAACCTAAGGTTCAAATGCTTTAGGTCAGCATTCAATCTTGTCTTCTAAATCCTAGGAGAGTCTAAAAGATTTTGAGAGTTGCTCTCCCATTTAAATTGTTAAGACTTGATTTCTGGTACATTTTCCTGTTCACTTGGAGGATGAAACTCAGGGTAAGGGTTTCACTCTTCTGACCTTACCCCAGCCCGAGGTGCTGCTGGCTTGCAGTTCTCTCCCAGCGTTCTCCCAGAGTCTTAGCCAGGCTCATATGCTCTGCAACTAATCTCCGCTCTGCACTCCTATATCCATTCTGCTTCCTGCTTTCCCAGAAACGCCCTTACCTTTCCCAACCAACTACCTTCAATATTTTACTGATTCTAAGGAGCACGTTTCTTCATTTTTTAACAACACAAAAATGGGTGTGTTATCTTGGAATCGATGTACATCATAACTTAATTGGCTGCATTTTTCTATCTCAGTAATCTATAAAGTAATGATACACCTTCAAATCAGTGGCATCTTAACACTTCTGTGACTCCCATCTGATTTGGCTCTCTGTGTCCAAAATACTCCCCCACAGAATCATGTCTGTTTTATCAAAACTGTATTTGAATGAGAAATGAGACTTTTAAAAGCAACATCTGGTAGCTCTCAAATGAATCAGACTATCAGATTAAAAACTTGTCAAAACCTTTATAAAAGAAAACTAAATAATACCCATAAATCCTTCAGAATTGGTTCCTTGAAATACTTAATAGCTAGAACCAAGTAACAAAGACACACACTTCAGATGAGGCATGATTTACCTGGAATCTGAAAGTGATTTGGTTAGAATTATTCTTCCTAACAGTGTCTAACGGACAGACCACTGGAGGAGGAGTCAAATAATGTTCTTTGATCCATGTTATCCCATCTGAAAATAAGAGGTTTTGACATGATTCCTTTCAACACTTCTCCTCCATGGCTTTCAATGACATTTGGATAAAGATCACTTTTACTGGTAGGGGAAAAATGTGCAAAATAGATTCTAAAATCTAGGACAGTATTGTAATTTTAGCAACTGAATTTGAACCTTGTTTTGAGTTATAGGAATCTGGTCTTTCTCTTGAGTTGCAAGTGATGAGACAATTTGGCACTTGCAGCTTGGCATTCTTTCCCTTTTTTGCTGACTTCCTTCCTCTGATTGCTACAGACAGGTTGTAGCAAGTAACGCTCTCTTTAGCAGAGATTTATGGAGCTCAAATGTTCCTTCTGTATTTTCTTCCCCTGACATGATGCAACAATAAGCATGTTTATATACTGTCTATGTACTCTGTATTTCTGGACTTGAACTTTGAGGAGTCACTCCATAATAGGTATTACCACACCCAGAACTTCACATGTCAAGGAGAGAGATGAAATACTGGAAAGATGTTTTATTCATCTTTATTGTTGTTATGCCTTAGTAAATTAATAGCTTAGTAAACCCTAGTGTTTATATACTGAGTTTATATAAAATTGCATTGATATAAAAACTAAGTATCTCTTCTCCACACACATACATAAACACAAAATTTTGTCTGAAATTCTTGCAATTTACCGCTTGTTGCAAATACATTGTCATAAACAAATTCTAAGAGGACTCCCAATTTTTAAATATGCAAAAGAAATAAAGAAGCACCTGATCTAGGACTCAAATGTACTAGTTTCTCTGTCAAAAATGATTTGAAGACAGTCATTTTATCTTCTCAAAGTTTTAATGATCCTATGTATAAAGTGGGGATGTGGACTGTAAGTGACTCTCAATCTGTTTTCTGCCTCAACAAACCCAAGATGATCTTAGTCTCATTGCACACAGAGGTTCACTGCCCTAGTAATGCTACAGTGAGAGGGAAGAGGGAGGGTGTCTGTGAGAAAGCTTCCAGGTGTATTGGACAAACCTAAAATCACTGCAGATGGTGACTGCAGCCACGAAATTAAAAGACGTTTATTCCTTGGAAGAAAAGTTATGACCAACCTAGATAGCATATTCAAAAGCAGAGACATTACTTTGCCAACTAAGGTCCATTTAGTCAAGGCTATGGTTTTTCCTGTGGTCATGTATGGATGTGAGAGTTGGACTGTGAAGAAGGCTGAGCGCCAAAGAATTGATGCTTTTGAACTGTGGTGCTGGAGAAGACTCTTGAGAGTCCCTTGGACTGCAAGGAGATCCAACCAGTCCATTCTGAAGGAGAGCAATCCTGGGATTTCTTTGGAAGGAATGATGCTAAAGCTGAAACTCCAGTACTTCGGCCACCTCATGCNGCTTACTCCTTGGAAGAAAAGTTATGACCAACCTAGAGAGTATATTCAGAAGCAGAGACATTACTTTGCCAACTAAGGTCCATCTAGTCAAGGCTATGGTTTTTCCTGTGGTCATGTATAGATATGAGAGTTGGAATGTGAAGAAAGCTGAGCGCCGAAGAACTGATGCTTTTGAACTGTGGTGTTGGAGAAGACTCTTGAGAGTCCCTTGAACTGCAAGGAGATCCAACCAATCCATTGTGAAGGAGATCAGCCCTGGAATTTCTTTGGAAGGAATGATGCTAAAGCTGAAACTCCAGTACTTTGGCCACCTCATGCAAAGAGTTGACTCATTGGAAAAGACTCTGATGCTGGGAAGGATTGGGGGCAGGAGGAGAAGGGGATGACCGAGGATGAGATGGCTGGATGGCATCACGGACTCGATGGACGTGAGTCTAAGTGAACTCTGGGAGATGGTGATGGACAGGGCAGCCTGGCGTGCTGCAGTTCATGGGGTCGCGAAGAGTCGGACATGACTGAGCAACTGAACTGAACTGTTAAAGCGTTTGCTTGTGTTGTACTTCCAAATGCCTTGTGAACACATATGAAGTTAGAAAACCATATCCTTTAAAGAAAATGGCTATGACATGATTAATTCCACCATCCCACTCCACCTCTGATGTTTTTATATTTTAATGAGGTACAAAAGTCTCCTATGAGATTGAAATGAGTACATTTTTTGAGTTATAACAAAGAAAGATTATTTTCATCTTCAGCAGTTCCTGGCTGATCACAGTGTTCTGTGCCACAGAAAGGCCTGAATAACTTTATTAAAGAAAGCACTGAAGCCAAGAATTAGCATTCTTTCTGTCTGAATTGCAATTGCACACAGGTTGGCTTCTCATTTTTGCTGCAGTGTTTTCATTATGTTAATTGAAAAGCTGCCCTCTCAATTCACAGCAAAATGAGAAATTTAGACAAGAAAGTAGATCTTCAGCAAGAAGTTATCTCTATGGCATGCTTTGTCTACCTTTTCCGCAAATTTTATATAATTGAAGATTTTATGGTTGTTGCTATCAAGGGTTATCTACTTTGATATTATTATACATTAGATTCTGCTATTTATAGTAACTCTTAACAAGCTCTGGTGGTCTTCTCTGAAACAGTGTGATGTGATGGTCAGTGTGAGACACTCTTCCAAAAGCAGCATCAATAAAGCATCTGAAATCATGTTGGTGTCCTGTAGTTGTGACTTATTTGTAAATTACAAAGTTGTACTTACTATAAGTATAAAAAATTTATTATTATTATTTTTATCTGTGGACTCAAAATGTTAAGTGTAACAAGTATATCAAAGTGAAATGTAACTAAAATTATATCTTTATCTCAAGCACATGAGTAATTTGATTTTTATTAAGAATGAGAGAAGAATCAGTTCAGTTCAGTTACTCAGTTGTGTCCAATTCTTTGTGACTCCGTGGACTGCATCACCCCAGGCTTCCCTGTCCATCACCAACTCCCAGAGCCTACTCAAACTCATGTCCATTGCGTCAGTGATGCCATCCAACCAATTCATCCTCTGTAGTCCCCTTGTCCTCCCGCCTTCAATCTTTCCCAGCATCAGGGTCTTTTCCAATGAGTCGGTTCTTCTCATCTGGTGGCCAAAGTATTGGAGTTTCAGCTTCAGCACCAGTACTTACAATGAATATTCAGGACTGATTTCCTTTAGGATTGACTGGTTGGATCTCCTTGCAGTCCAAGGGACTCTCAAGAATCTTCTCCAACTCCACAGTTCAAAGGCATCAATTCTTCAGAGATCAGCTTTCTTTATAGTCCAACTCTCTCATCCATACATGACTACGGGAAAAACCATAGCTTTGACTAGACAGAACTTTTTTGGTAATGTCTCTACTTTTTAATATGCTGTCTAAGTTGGTCATAGCTTTTCTTCCAAGGAACAAGCGTCTTTTAATTTCATTATACTAAATTGGATCTCCTAGTAAACTTGATTTTAATCCTCCTCAATATCACAAAGAATTATGATTCTTGTGGGAACAGCAGCAGAATATAAAGTGTATCTCACATTTGCCCATGGCCAATAATTAAAATTCTACTTATAAGGAGGACAAACAATGAAACTGTAGATTTAGTGTTTAACAATATTTGTACCAACTTTTATGAATTACTGTAATTACTGTATACTTAACCAGTTAAAATGAAACAAGTGGCAAGTGTAAGGACTTCTTTAGCTAGATATAATTTATAAGATCTTTATTTAAAATTTTAATATTTTCCTCATCATGGATTTTTGCTTTAATTTTGATGTTTTAAAATATTACATTAAAATGTTACTGTTTTGATTGCTAATTTTGGAAGGTTCCTCTTAAATTTTGCACTGGGGCAATGCCTTATTTTTGTCACTGTGGTCCTGGCCTTGTACTGTTTTCAGATATTTTAAAGACAATAATGAATTTTAATATTTGTAAAAAAATACACCTCTAAGAAGGGTTTCTCCTTAGCCTGTTAACTAGTTGTCTGTGAATATCTTTTTGGCATAATAGTAGTAGGTAGAAAAAAAGAGAAGTATATATTGAGAGAATAAGACACAAGGGCTTCAGAACTGTACTGCAGAGAAATGAGAAGAGAGAGACTGCCAGATTATTTTGCAGTCTAACACTGTTCTTTTTAGAGGTCATGAAACTGAAAACTTAACCTTGTCACATTTGGAGAAACCCTGTAGCCTTAGGTATGCCAAGCTTAGTATTTCAATTGTTATTGCTATTTAGTCACTAAGTCATGTCCAACTCTTTTGTGACCACATGGACTATATCCCACCAAGCTCTTTTGTCTGTCTTTTTTAGGCAAGAATACTGGAGTGGGTTGCCATTTCCTTCCCAGAGGATCTTCAGATCCAAAGATCGGATTCTTATCTCCTGCAGTGGCAGGCAGATTCCTTACACCTGAGCCACCAGGAAAGCCCTTTGTATTTCAATAAATATTACCAAATCATTCTTTATGAAGCAAGTTACCTTAGCACCTAAAATGATGTCAAATTACCTGGAGATAGGGTCCCTGGTGGAATACATTGGCAGTTTTCATAGCCCCAAATTATACTGAGAGTTAGGTTCACCATGTCTGATATCTAGAAAAAGAATACTCTCTGTCCTAATCTTTTAGAGAAAATTTTTAGAGGAATTGTAATTCATTTTAGCCTTTTCTAAAGAGCAATTTAGATGTGACATTTGAAACTGGAAATAAAGTGGTGCTTGAATCAGTTCAGTTCAGTCGCTCAGTCGTGTCCGACTCTTTGCAACCCCNATTATTTGTCAGCAGGAGATTCACTTTATTATTATTTTTACTGAAGTATGGTTGAATTACAATGTTGCATTAATTTCTGCTGAAGAGCAAAGTGATTCAGTTGTACACACATATGCATTCTTTTTAGTATTCTTTTCCATTATGGGACACTGGACATTGAATATAGTTCCCTGTGCTGTACAGAAGGACATGCTGTCCATGCTGACTCTTCCATTTCTGATGGCCCGAATTCCAGTCTGAGCCTTTCAGGAGACACTAGGATTAGCTGTGGACACTCCTGGAGGTGCCGCGGTCTCCTTCCTGCACAACGACGCAGGGTTGGCCTCACCCCTGAGCTTGTCCTGCCAGCACCACCTCCCCCTGCCCTGCCATTTCCTGAAGAGAACAGACCAGAGTGTAGAACCCGTGGGTGGGCCTGATGATGTTCTTTACTCTTGAATGAAAGGTTGCTTCCTGCTAGAGATCGGGAAGCATTTCTAACATCTGAGTGCAATCACTTAGCTTGTAACCTTGCTGCCCGCGATGCCAGGGAAGCTTAGCTGCCTCCTGAGAGCAGGAAAGAAATCCCTAGAAGACCCCATGCACCTCTTGCTTGTCTCGTCCTGTCCTAGTCTCCCTTTTTTATTTACCATTAGTCCTCAGGCTGCCTCCACCTCAGCCTAGCCTTCCAGGGGCCCCAGAAACTGGACACCCTCATTCCTGGCACAGTCCATCTGACTAACAGTCCAGTCCTGCTTCTGCCTTCTCCATGGTCCCTTCCGCATTCTTTATCCAGTCCTTAAGTATGCATCTACCTACGACCCCTCTCTGCCTTCCCTCTGGCATCTAGACCAACAATGAAAGTCATAACTTCCCACTTATTCTCTTGCTCACTTGCCCATCCTTTTACACATTACCATGTAGGCAGATGAGTGAGCGTATTTCCATTCAATTCTACATTTTTAAGCCCCCTGTGAAACACAGGGAGTACCAAGAAAAGATAACATGTTGATCCTTCTCTCTATTTTGTTTTTTGTCCATTGAACCCATAGTATAGAGAGGATTACAACCACTAATGATTTTTCTAAAGAATAGACTTAATGCTGACAAGCCATCCTCAAAACGTTTAGCACGGTAATCACGACCATTCACAAGCTTCCTCATCACACAGCAGCCCAGCCCCCAAGTAAACCACTGCTTCTGAACCCTGACATGCCTGTCCTACCTTCTGAGTACCACCTGGGACCCTCTTTCTTTGCAGCATCGGAAGAACCCTAGACATCTTTTACGATCAATTCACCTCCTCTGCGAAGCCTTTGTTAACACCTTCAGCCAACCCCTCTGTTCTCAGAACACTCTGACTGCTCTGAGCTGTTGCACTGTAATGAAAAGTCCAACTGTCTGCTCTCTGACTAGTCTGAGAGCTCCCCTGAGCAGAAACCCACCCTTAGTCATCTTCCCATCAAAAGCCCCTGGCACAGTGCCCACCACACAGTAGGCCCCCAACGAGGGCTGGCGGAGTGGACAGGATGGAGCTTTGGTGTCATACAAAGGTGCTTCATCACAAAGGAAGGAGAAAGAAACGAGGTCCTCTGAGACCCAGACTGCACGGAGCCCCCGGGGAAGTGTGGAAAGGCGAAAATGATGCTTGGTAGTCATCGCGGCAACTGTCAGCACCAGATTTCAAATTCTCGTCTTCTAGACATTGGTTAGAAAGAATGTGAACTTGCAACATCTGTCCAGTGAATGCAGGCCAAGTGAGCAGACCACCGAGGTAATCCGGCCTGATGGGCACACCTCCTTTCAGTAGTGACAAATGCGTGCCACAGCAGCGTGTGTTTCAGTGATCAAAAAAACAGCCTCAGGCGAATCTCCTTCACTTTGCCCATGAGGACAGTACAGGTGGAAGATTAGAGGGAAAGCTCATCTCCCATTTTAGGAAAATGGCTGATGTGTTGTTAAGTCCTGGACGTCACTACATTTCAGCAGTAAGTGTTGTGTGCATGTATGTGTGTGTGTGGACAAGGAGCTCCCGGATGGGAGTAGGCTTGAAGTGGGCATGGTAAGGCTTCTGGACTCCTAGGAAAAATCTCCCTGTGGCATGTCAGGAGGTGTCTACACTTGGCTCCTTCCTTGCCTTAATATCCAGCCAAGAGATGGATGAATGTCCGTCCTCCAGACTTCATGTCCCAGCCAGGCTGCAACAGAAGAACTCTGTAAGGAGCAGCAGTCACTTGTGCTGGCCACTGTTTCTGTGGCTTTAACTCGTTACCAGTGTGCCCAGGGAAAGCTGACATTTATTTAATCCTCATAGTGGTATTGACTGTGTACTCATGGAAACACTGTATGCTTACGGAACACATTTGTTTCCAAGCAGCTTATGCTAAATTGCAGTGATATAAAGGAAACACTTAACTAATATTGACATTTACTGACTTCTAAAAGTATACAGCCAGAATATGCGCTTTTACCATTGACAGAGGAAGAAAAGGGGGAAAAAAGCATCATATTTGATCCTTAGCTCTTTCAGTGGGTTAGAAGTAAAAAGCTAATGTTAAATATGGTGGGGGAGATCCCCAGTCTATGGCAACTGTGTGGGTTCTGCTTACTCCTCGAGCTGAGCAGAAAGTGGGACCTAGCGTTCTTTGCCCGCATGTGACAGAAGTATTCCACTGATCCATAAGGCATCTATATTCTGATTTCATGGGCTCACCGAACAGACTTCCCCCGGGGAAAAGGAGATGACACACGATGACATACAGAGCTGTATAGCATCTCAGTGCAGCAGACGCAGCATCGCTCCCCTAACAGGAAACAAAATCCCACTCCATTTGGAATAACAGGCGAAGTCATCACGGCCTGGCACAGGATGCTGGCAGACTTAGCCCCTCGCTCCCTTGTGGACAGTAGTGATGTGATATGAAACTCGTCGGTGCAGATGTCCCCAGGGCAGCAGCTCCATGGATGCTGGGGAGCCCACTGACCTTGAGGGATCACTGAGGCCCCAATTATTCTGCTTGGAGAACCACCAATATGGTCAAGATTGGCACAGTGGTGAGAGTCCCAATATGCATTTCAGCAAGTTTCTGGTCTTGCTGATCCCCTCCAATTAGAACAGGCCTATTCCTGGTAGCGGGTGGGGGTGCAGCAGTGGAATTCAGGGTCCCATTATTTCTAGACTGACCTTGATTTAAAAGGCCTGCACTGTTTTTCACCTAAAAGACATCTCAGCATCTTAGATGGATAAGGACAAAACAGCCGAGAAATGATGCTTAAGTCCATGTAAACCCCTCCCCCCACCAATTACCTGGAGACCCTAAAATGAATGCTCCTGACCCTCCTCCCTAATCTTCCATCACAGGCAATTTTCTTTCCTCGTTCATGTTTCCAAAACAGTTTATCTTTTTATCTCCTTGGAAGAAAAGTACTCTGCAAATCAAAGGAATCATTAGTATTGTTATTATTTTGCTATTGAAATCTCTTGAATTCACTAGGGATTATTCATGTGCTCTTTTGGGGCTGCAAACATAATGCCGCCTAAGTCACCCCCACTGGGTTGAACAAAAAAGAAAAATTGCATCTTCAGGCATACTGCCCTGTTCCACCCGGTCCCCTGCTGGCCCTGGCTCCTACCAACACAGGCGCACCAGGCAGAGGGCTCCTTGGTGGCAAGCCTGGCTCACGGTTGCCATATTTTAGGCAAGATCTGTCTTTGTAGCCCCAGAGGGAGGCCCCCGTGGGATCCTAAGTGCAGTGTGAAGGCCCTGACCCAGCCCACGCCCCTCTCCCCCTGGGACATTTCTCCTCCCTTCTCTATAGGTCTGGCTGGCAGCCGAGAACTCCCCACTAGGCAGCAGACACCGTGACCACCCCCAGACCCAGCAGACATGCCCAAGTCCCCGTCACCCAGGATGTCTCTGAAAGAAGAAGTGGTCCCACACCCTTGGCATCGGTGCCTTGACTCTACCCCTCGAGACAAGCCATCAGGCCACTTGGGGTGCCCGTGCGGGAAGCCTCACACTATCCCTTGCCCCATCCTTTGTTCTATGACGTTTCTGGGTAATGATAAATGCTTCCAAAGTTGCTGCTCACTCCCAGCTTCCTTGTCTAACGCCTTCTCAGCCTGTACCCCCAGCGTCTCCTCCATACTCCTGGCTGCCTCAGACACGCTCATGCTGTTTTCTAAGCCTCCCCACCAAGGGAGTTTCTTGCCAGTTGAAGCCTCTGGCGCTTGCTCCTCTGTTCTCATGCTTCCTGTCAGCCCCAGCCTGGCCCCCTCTCTCTTCTTACACCCTATTTTACCCTCTCTCTGCGAGTCGCTCTTCTGTTTCCCTGGAGATTCGCATCACCAAGAACCTCTGCCCCTCTGATGGCCATTGACAGCCCTTCTTGCAGCCTTTCTGCCAGCAAGTCAGGACAGCAAGTGGCTGAGATTCTTCCCAACAGGAAGATGGCACCCCGGATTAATCCTCAACTTAGAGATGCCACTGGTGGGTAAGTGCACGTTTTCACTTTTGCCCCAAAACGTCCAGAGCAGCACGGCGCACACGCAAAGCCAACAAGAGAGTGGACACCCGAGAATTAGAACTTTCAGACCCACCAAGTCACCAGGCAGGACAGGACACTCTGGGATGCTGGAGCAAAGCGTCACAGAGCAGGCAAGAGGGTGTGCTTCCTGGGAGCGGCTGAAGTAGGAGGCTCTGAGTCTATACCACCACATGTTCCCTGAACGGCCTCAGAACCTGAGATCTGACAGGAAGCAGGGTGTCCCCAGTCCTGCTGGGACATCGTCCCTCTGAAGACATTTACAATGTGGACATGCAGGCTGGATGGGCCAGGTCTTGAAGATCAAGGCGGGCAGAGAAGGAAATCGTGGTGGGCAAACCAAAATCACAAAGGGAAAGACAGAGTGAGTTCTAAGCGTGTGGATGACAAGAGAATCAATTCCTTTTCACCCAGGGGCAGAACATGCTTCTTCTCTGCGGGAGGCAAATTGTGCTGTGACATTATCCCTCTCTGTATGGAGCACGCTGTCCTGACAGCAGAGGAAGAGGCAGCCCCAGCGAGGGAAAAAACCACAGACGCACTCACGGACACCTCTCCACCGCCTTGTGGGGAGCTGGGCCCGGGGACACCGGCTGGGCGGGAACGGAGGCATGCCATTTGGCTTTTCTACGGCCACCTCAAGAGTGACTAACACATACTTAATCTATCTGAAAAGCCCAAAGTTTATAAGATTAGGGGGATAGTATATCACTAACATAAATTATACCTAAATCTCCCTCTCTAAAGCGGGGGTATGAAAAAAAGTAACGTTGAATAGATATTTGACAAACTAGAAGAGAAAGGAGGATTGAAATGACTGTAAGAGTTGACCTAAGTGTTTTGCTTTCAAAGTCTTTGGAGTGCTGTTTGGAGCACCCCCTCTGTATGGGTCACATGAGAGTTCTGTTTCCAGTGACTCCAGAATGACGTGTAGGTTCCCATTGTGAGAGGCATGGGGCAGCAGACGGATGTGTCACTAGAGGGCCACAGAAGGCCCTTAAAAGAGCCCTGGGCATTTGTTTTCTCCGAGTGGAGGGTCATCCCTGAATCTCAGCACATTTCCTTGGAAAGCATCCCGGGAGGAAGGCATGCAGGAAATGGCCTCTGATGGTGTGGCTCAGTGTGTGTGTCGGGTGGGGTGCAACCACAGGCAGGGGGATGAGAGAGGGCATCATTCAGAGCCTGGGGAAGGGGGCTAATCTTCTAGTGACCTGGCGAACGTGGATATGCTCTATCTGATAACTTGATAAATATATGGCACCAGGCAGGGGTTGGCATAGTATTCACCTTAAGCATACGTGGGTAGAGGGTCAAACAGAACTATCTGGGGAATTCACAACACTGCAGACAACACCCACATTCGCATCAATGCCCCTGATCAAGTCAAAAGATCACCTATCCCAGTGAAGTCCATTAAACATTGTCCCACTTGACCCTTCATTCCTGCAGTCAGACACTGTCAACTCAAGGACCCTATCGTACAATGTTCTGTGATGTAGAGGATTCTCATTGGCTAGGTCCACTTAGGTCTCCTTGTCTTTCTTTAGACCTGTTCTGGAGTTCAGGAGTTCTCCAGAACTCCCTGTTCTGGAGTCCTGTGGACTATGCACCTACCATCTGGTAGGGTGGGCAAAGCTGGCCAAGCTCAGAATAGTCAGGAATAGCAAGAAACTCGGAACTGCACGATGCTGTGGTTCCTTCCCACTGCCCTCGGGGCTAAGAGTAGAAGAAACAGAGCATTTAATCTCCACACATTTAAAGATTCATATGAGGCAGCTCAAAAAATAGCTCCATACACAGAAAGAAATAAGCAAAGTAGAAGATGGGCGCTGTGATGATTCCAACAGTCCGAGAGGCACTTAGATGCCTACAGGCTTCTTGTGTCAACCTAGAGGAGAGCCTCAGCTCAACCTTCTAGCACAATCAGTGGACAGAGGAGAATGTGCACTGGTCTGGGGAGCCTGGGTGTGGGAGGGCCAGTTAGATCCTCTATTGGGGGATTCTACAGGCAACTTCCTGAGTGAGTGAGTGGTAAGAGGCAAAGGAGGAGAGTGAGCATGGTGCTGCTGTGTGTGTGTATCCATAAGTGAGCACAAACACACTCAAGAAGGAGGGTCATCTCCCCAAGTGGCAATAGAACCCAAATTGTTTCTATACCAGTGTTCTGAGATAGTCCTTATTCATTCAGCCTGAAAACTCTGGGGAAGGCAATTTATCTTCCTGCTGTTGTAGGGAGCCCTGGTGAGAGGCAACACAACCACATGAATACATGAGTGTGTGTGTGTGTGTGTGTGTGTGTGTGTACATCAGGTTATATTCAAGCAGGGACACATGCACACTCAGGTGGGGAAAGGGCCCCCAGGTTAAATTGGGAGGGTCAGAAGCAAAGTTTGACAAAGGGGGAAATCTGCAGTGACCACAAGCACCAGTGGAGGAGCCGGGAAGGAGGCATGGGTTTCAGCTTTCATCTGGCTTCTCCCTTTTAGGGGGAGGCATGGAGACATGCTGTTTGCTTGCAAAGCCAGCCACCCATAGCGGTGCTGTGCTTTCTGGAAAACTTTTACCCTTCATTTAATCAACAGATGGATGTGCTCTGTTGTGGATTTTTCCGAGAGAGTCCTGTTCCTCCCAGAGCTGTGCTGGCTGGCACAAACGCTGCCTCAGATGGCAGAGACAGCGGCCGGCATTCCAGGAGAGGGGAAAGGAAGCGGCTGACTAGTCCCTCAAACTCAATTCCACAGGTGACTCTGGATGCCGCTGGCTATGAGGGCACTCTGGCCATCCTTTTTGGGAACAGTCCTCCCCTACCTCCACGGCTACTGGCCCAGGGCGGCTCTCAGGGGCAGGAAGCCCAAGGGGGCCAAGTTCTTCTGGGAAAGTCCACCGACTTCTCTGCCACTACTAAGCTGCAGAGAGGAAGGAAGCCTCTGCACCAGGGGGAGAGGGGCGGATTTCATTTTCTGCCCTGAAATCTAACGCTGTGTAGGACTCAGAATGCACTCTTATTCAGAGAAGCGGATGACACGCAATGAAACTCTTTAGAAGCTTTCCCCCAAAACTGCACATCACCCCCACGCTCCATTCGGTCATCGCAGCCCCCTCCGCACGCCTTCCCTTCCGAATACATCCGTGCAAGGCAGACCTTCCTCGAGCTGAAATAGCCACCTCAACAGAGCTCTCCTTCCCGACCCCTCTCCTTCTCCAACCTGCGTCTGGAGGAGAGAAGGCGCCCAGAAGTTCAGAACGGCACCGCACGGCCACAGAGATGCCGCCTAATTAACATACAGGGAGCATAAAGCACTCATTTGCATTGGAGAGTTTGAGCTGGATGTTGACAAGTGAAGGGAGAAAGTCACCCTCCCCTCCCGCAGCCCTGCCTTCCGAAGGAAAATAAACAGTACCATTTTGTTGCATTTTCAAAGGCAAAGAGGCGATGCCAGTGCCTCTCGGCCGGGCACCGGGAGACGCATCCATCAGTTCGAGTTCCCAAAGCCTGCCCACAATTCCTGCCCGCAGCCCTGACAACCCAGCCGACTTTCTTTGCAACTCCGGGCGGCGCACGCGGGTCCTACCTTGGCTGAAGAGGAAGAAACAGACGAAGAGCAGGTCGAGCTGGAAAGGTCTCATTCCTCCGCGCGCCAAGGGGAAGCCGGCGGGGCAACTTGGGTTCGCGGTGAGTTTCTCCTGCCGGGCGGCTCGCGGTGCTGCTCAGCCTCCGCCGCGGTCCTCCTGGGTTCGCGCCGACCATCTGTCTGTCTGGCCGTCGGTCCCTCCGGGTGGCCTGGGGCTCCGTGCCTCGGGGGATCCGCAGCCCAGACGAGGCAAGCTGCCTGCTTTCTAGCCGCCTCGGGAAACCGGGCTCGTCAGCGACGTCCCCTCTCGGAGCAGCTCCATCCTCTGGCGCTCGGCATCCGAGGCGCCCAGCTTCCTCCGGCGGCTCCTCCCACAGCCAGCGCGCGAGCGAGCCAGGGAGCGAGTGACGAGTGACAGAAGGGCTCCTTTCACTGAAGCTGGGGCGGGGGGAGAGGGAGGGGAAACGGGGCATAATTAAAGAGGAAACACTCGGAGAAAGGCGATCTATGCAAAAAGGAGGGTGTGCTGGTGGTGGAGGGGGGAGGCTTCTTTCTTTCCTTCTCTTTCTCCCCCTACATGGGGGGAAATTCAGCTTTTGTCACCATCACTGACCAAAAGGCATTTTGAACAGTGAGCGGAGCTGTGACTTTTTGTCCACAGGACATAATGTTGTTTAAAGGAGTGAAGTTAAGGATGGCTGGATGTACCTAGCCTCAGTATAACAACTGTCTCTTATACACATCTCCTTCCCGACCCCTCTCCTTCTCCAACCTGCGTCTGGAGGAGAGAAGGCGCCCAGAAGTTCAGAACGGCACCGCACGGCCACAGAGATGCCGCCTAATTAACATACAGGGAGCATAAAGCACTCATTTGCATTGGAGAGTTTGAGCTGGATGTTGACAAGTGAAGGGAGAAAGTCACCCTCCCCTCCCGCAGCCCTGCCTTCCGAAGGAAAATAAACAGTACCATTTTGTTGCATTTTCAAAGGCAAAGAGGCGATGCCAGTGCCTCTCGGCCGGGCACCGGGAGACGCATCCATCAGTTCGAGTTCCCAAAGCCTGCCCACAATTCCTGCCCGCAGCCCTGACAACCCAGCCGACTTTCTTTGCAACTCCGGGCGGCGCACGCGGGTCCTACCTTGGCTGAAGAGGAAGAAACAGACGAAGAGCAGGTCGAGCTGGAAAGGTCTCATTCCTCCGCGCGCCAAGGGGAAGCCGGCGGGGCAACTTGGGTTCGCGGTGAGTTTCTCCTGCCGGGCGGCTCGCGGTGCTGCTCAGCCTCCGCCGCGGTCCTCCTGGGTTCGCGCCGACCATCTGTCTGTCTGGCCGTCGGTCCCTCCGGGTGGCCTGGGGCTCCGTGCCTCGGGGGATCCGCAGCCCAGACGAGGCAAGCTGCCTGCTTTCTAGCCGCCTCGGGAAACCGGGCTCGTCAGCGACGTCCCCTCTCGGAGCAGCTCCATCCTCTGGCGCTCGGCATCCGAGGCGCCCAGCTTCCTCCGGCGGCTCCTCCCACAGCCAGCGCGCGAGCGAGCCAGGGAGCGAGTGACGAGTGACAGAAGGGCTCCTTTCACTGAAGCTGGGGCGGGGGGAGAGGGAGGGGAAACGGGGCATAATTAAAGAGGAAACACTCGGAGAAAGGCGATCTATGCAAAAAGGAGGGTGTGCTGGTGGTGGAGGGGGGAGGCTTCTTTCTTTCCTTCTCTTTCTCCCCCTACATGGGGGGAAATTCAGCTTTTGTCACCATCACTGACCAAAAGGCATTTTGAACAGTGAGCGGAGCTGTGACTTTTTGTCCACAGGACATAATGTTGTTTAAAGGAGTGAAGTTAAGGATGGCTGGATGTACCTAGCCTCAGTATAACAACTGTCTCTTATACACATCTAGATGTGTATAAGAGACAGCCTATCATTAATGACTCAATAATTCCAAAGTAGATTGGTATCCAGAGAAGTGTGCTTCTCTTGAGTTCCTGATTCATTTTCTCAGGAATATAGTAGGTCTTTTCTTTTCTTCCTTGTTTTGACTACAGGGGANGGGGGGGGGGGGGGGGGGTGCTCGGGGGGTGTCCACCTTTCTCCAGGAAGGACTCGGCCAGTGTGTGCAGCGGGAGTCTCCGAGTTGGGGAAGAGATAAGCATGGTTTGCATTTTTGAGACTTTCCTAGGAGGGGGGCTCAGTAATAAAATGGGGATATTTGCTCCTTGGTTTTGCTTTGCGATACTGCTGGAAAACAAAATGAAAGAACTAGAGGGAAAACAGGTAAATGGGTGACACATGCCCCTTGATTATTATTATCCTGGTGTGTGCATTTCCTACCAAGGATGGGGAGCTGCCTGGTTTTACATTTGGAAGGTCTCCTGTAAGGAGCGCTCCATCCCTCTCTGTCTTTTTTCCAAGAGGTGCTGTGAATCCTACTGCGAAGGAGAGGCCAAGGTCATAGGCAGTGCCTCCTAAGAACCTTCAGGTCTTTTTTTACCTGTCACCAAACACATTCAAATCAAACTCTATTTCCTCCCGGATATCAAAGCAAATTTATCTAGGTCTATTTACTTGATAGACATTTAGCTATGCCTGGTGTGAGCAGGGCATTGGGGGAAATAAAATTGCAGGCATAGTCCATGCCTTCAGGAGCTCGAAATTTATTAGTGTGGAACATCTATATCTATAAGGACAGTTGCAAATCAGAGAACACACCTAACTGTAANGACATTTAGCTATGCCTGGTGTGAGCAGGGCATTGGGGGAAATAAAATTGCAGGCATAGTCCATGCCTTCAGGAGCTCGAAATTTATTAGTGTGGAACATCTATATCTATAAGGACAGTTGCAAATCAGAGAACACACCTAACTGTAAGGATAGTTACAAAGCAACATATAAAAATGCACAGCAGTATGCAGAAGAAGGGGGTAATGAATAATGAGAGGGAAGTGGAAGATGCTTCCTTGATTTGTGCCGTGCAATTATACAATCAGTCATTACTTTCATCAGTCACTGGACCCTGGGGAGGTCTTTGGGGAAACTCTTAGCTTATAAGTATTACGTATTTGGGGGACTTTGCTGATTGAAAGGTACATTCTAACTCCAAATTTCCATGTGGATCTTAACTTTTTAAAAGATGCATCCCTTAGTATTTACGAACAAGAGAGAGAGAAGGGGCATGTGTGAAAGTGTGTGCCAGTAGGAGCTGACATCTGGCTGTTGACATCAAAGGTCTACAAATTAGTAGGTGTCTGCTCTGTTGACTCTTCTATTCTTCACTTAATAGTTTATTTAACTGCATCCCTGAGAGGCTGTTAAACATATCAAAGGGAAATTTGTAAGCAAGCTTTGGGTGGGGGGGAATGCTTAGCAAAGGAAACTAAGAGGACGCAAAAGAGGCACCCCATCAGGTAAACTGCAAACAAGATATCTAAATAAAGTGTCAGCACTGCCTTAGTCCAGGGACTTGCTATAGCAGACAGTGCAACAACACAGAAGAGCCAATCAGGAAACACATGCAAAAGATGAACAATAATTCTAAATAACATGTCAAATAACATATCCAGGGTGAAAACACAGCACGAAGAGAAATGTGCTTTTACTAGGAGCTTTCCATTGAATCTATGCAGGCAGGAAGAAATTTCAGGTCTGGGCATCATTCTATAGGCCAACCTTGCTGAAAGACAAATAATTATAGAATATAGGTTGCACCTTACAAAGCAACATTTGATGTTTTAACTGACATTCATCCTTTAAGCTGTTGTTAATTCTGATTGCTAATTCCTAAGTGGCCTGGGGCCCAGATTTGATTAATTCGGACCCAGAAGGAAATAAATACTAGGAACCAGGGTCAGGAGACCCGGGTCATGACCTGTGCAATCCACCGGAAATCAGCCTCACATACAGGCACCTGCACCCCCCACACACTAACTCTGGATCAGGAAGAGGGTTGTGGGGGATTCCGAGGTAGGGAGTGCCTGGTCTCCCTCACCCGCTGGTCCCTGTGGTTGGCCTCCTGACTCTCGGTCTGGCCTCGGTCCCCCACGCCCACTCCAGCCAGCTGGGCCTGTTCCCTCCTCCAGCCCCTCGCCCCCGCCGCCCTTCANCGGCAGAAAGGGAAAAAAGCTTGGATTAAGTGGTGAGCTGCCTGCCTCTAAAAGGGCCAGAAGGCATTTCAAGCCTGCGTGCCGGAAAAACCACGGGCAGTCTTCGGCAGCCACCACGTGGGGCAGCGAGAACCACAGCGGTACCTGCAGGACTCACCGCCGGCCGGGTTCTGGCGCCAGCCCCGACGGCGGCCCCGCCACCTCCGCCCGGGCTGGTCCTCGGCCTCACCTCCTCCGGGGGCTCGGTTAACCTCCTGGCGCTGTTAGGTGCCTGCGTGCAGTTCGCCGGCTAGGGAGGAGCGGGGGAGACCGGCGGCGAGGAGCACTGCTCCACCTGATGGAGAAGCGCGGAGTCTAAGACCTCCGAGCGCCGCGAGGGGAGGGGGCCGGGGGAGGACGCCCGCCGCCCCCCGCTGGAAACCCCGGCGTCCCGAGTCTCCGGGCTCGGCCCGAGGAGGTGGAGACCCTAAAGGGGCAGCAGCAAACCAGCACTTGAACAACTGCTCGAATTCGTGTTCTTTGCCCATCCGGGCTCCAGGTCTCGGTTGCGCCCACCGCGCGAACCCGGGCCCCTCGCCAGCAGGTGGCATCATCTCCAGTGTTTCTTCACCCGGCGCAGAGCCCGAGGCTGTCGTGGTCAGTCTCCAGCCCCTCCTCCGGGCCTTCAAGGCCAAGTGCAGTGTCTTTTGAACCCCGACCCCAGTCGAGCGGGATCTCCCTTCGGAGAATGAGGGCTGGCTCCGGAGCTGCTCTCCAGCCAGTGTGTTTCGGAAGGGTAGCTCTCCTCTGGACGGCTTCCAAACCCTGCTCGTCTGCTTTCTGAGTTCTGGGGCAGAGAGTGAGGCAGGAGGGGCCCAGCACCAATGTTCAGTTACCCGAACCCCTGAGAATCCAGACACTGCCTCATCACCCCTTTCCACGACTTTCCTCCCGGCTCTTCGTCCAGTGTCTCTAATGTTTATTATTCCTTCCATTTGTGCAAAGGCCTGTTTGGGGTACTTAATAAAGATAGGTGGAATGAATGCATGAATTTCTGCTCTTGGAAAGTTTGCCCTCGAGCTGGGGAGAAGCGTATACACAGGTGCGCCCAGGGAACAAAATTATGAACGATCTCATTGGCTTTTTAGGCGTCCCTAGTGGCTCATCGGTAAAGTACCCACCTGCCAATGCAGGAGACCTAAGAGATTCCTGGGTAGGGAAGATCCCCTGGAGGAAATGACAACCCACTCCAGTATTCTTGCCTGGAGGATCCCAGGGACCGAGAGCCTGGTGGGCTGCCGTCTCTGGGGTCGCACAGAGCCGGACACGGCTGAAGCGACTTAGCAGAAGCAGCAGCAGTGGCTCAGTGGAAAGAACCCACCTGCCAATGCAGGAGACCTGAGATTCCTGGGTCGGGAAGATCCCCTGGAGAAGGAAATGGCAACCCACTCCAGTATTCTTGCCTGGACAATCCCATGAACAGAGGAGCCTGGTGGGCTACAGTTATGGGGTTGCAAAAAGTTGGGCAGGACTTAGCAACTACACAGCAACAACACTGGCTTTTTAACANGGAAGATCCCCTGGAGAAGGAAATGGCAACCCACTCCAGTATTCTTGCCTGGACAATCCCATGAACAGAGGAGCCTGGTGGGCTACAGTTATGGGGTTGCAAAAAGTTGGGCAGGACTTAGCAACTACACAGCAACAACACTGGCTTTTTAACAAGACAGGTTTTGCCGTGGAGGTCATCTGTCAGGCACAATCCCTTCTTGTGGGGTCATTCTGAGTTCACTTGCCTGAGGCCCTACAGGAAGCTGGAGGGCTGAGATGCAATACAGGGCCAGTACCTTCAGCCTGAGTTTCAAATGCCTGGCCCCCTCGATCTCCTGCAATTCTTGTGCAGTGCGTGTAATTACCTTCCTGTGTTTACCAGGGGCCCTTACCACGAAAGAGAAGGAGAAGCAGTTTTATAAGAGGGGCCATCATCACGGGTGGAGAAGTTCCTGTTTAATGCTTCTATGTTATTTGTTGCACAGATACATTATAAACCACATTTCTTTTTGTTTTTCTTAGATCCTGCCAGTGCTGGTTCAAACCTCCTTGTCCAGGGATTTAAACTCATTTTGAACAGGCCCCTCCTGGGAGTTCCCAGTAACCTGACTCTCCCTTCCTGGGTGAGTTAATAAGGGCTGAAAGCTACATATACTTCCAGAGACCAAATGGGCTTCCAAAGTTCTCTCTGGGTGGCAGCCTGTCTGACCTGGGCAGTCACAATCTTTCAGCCTATTTCTCTTTCATTTATCTGAACGAAATTTCTGGCTTACATCTGTGTAGGTGGATTATAAGACTTTAACCCCTGTGCACTGTGGTCAGTCTCTCTGCACTGCTGTGGAAAGGCCCCCAAGAACGAGGTTTTCATCTTTCAGAAGCATCCCCAAAGGGCAGGACCTGTCTATGCCACTGATTCGCCCAAAGCCAGGCCTGGGAGAGAGGTCAGGGGCAAGCTTTTGGACCCAGGCTCTGGCCTGGGCACTGCTATGTTTTGCAACCACTTAATAAACCTGGGCATATCCTGCTTTATCTATGAAAGAAAACAGTGTCTCTCTGGGATCCCTCCCAATCCTAAAATCTTGTATGTTTTCCAGTACTCATACCTCTCAGCCTGGAGAGATTTGAACGTGCTTTCCCAGTGACTTAGGGACTTCAGCATTCAGGCAGTTTATTGCCAGTGACATCCCCACCCCCAGGAAAACTAGTGCTGACCCTGGAATCTACGTGGACCCCTAAGCTGTCATTGGTCATGACTTTTCCCCAAACTATTTCATCTTCATCTTACTCTGAGTACCCTCTTTCCTTCCCCAACTTGCTCATCTTGTGATTTCTCTTCTTTTCCTTACTTTCCCCAGAACCATACCCCTCCTTCATAGCTTCTCTTCAGCGTACATTCTATAATTCTATTGGATGCAGACCCTTTAGTCAAGAGAGGGAATGCTGATGCCAGCGTGGCTTATGGTAAATGCCTCCCTTGAAAGGCAGGAAGGACCGTTGCGCCTTGTATTTTAACTTGTTCTTAACATGAATCAGAATGGACCGTAGAATCTATCTGATTGTGCATTCTACAGAATATCCTGGAGGCCCCATAAGGGTAGGGGCAGTACATTTCAGGTACTATGGCACCCANTGAAAGGCAGGAAGGACCATTGCGCCTTGTATTTTAACTTGTTCTTAACATGAATCAGAATGGACCGTAGAATCTATCTGATTGTGCATTCTACAGAATATCCTGGAGGCCCCATAAGGGTAGGGGCAGTACATTTCAGGTACTATGGCACCCAGCTTTTACCCTGGTAGGCAGTAGGCACTTAATACATAAAGTTAGGGTGATTGGCACAGTCTTACCTAGTGCCCCACATCCCACTTCCTGTTTTCTGAGTCCAATTTAACTTATTCTTCACTCTGTTATTAAACCATTGTCAAACATCTGGCATGCGCCTGCCACTGCTCTGGCTGTATTTTATGGGGCGGGTAATGAATTGAGCCTATATATAGTTTGCAAAATGTGGAACACACTTTAAGATGCAATGCACTATAGAAATGAAAGATATTTTTATCTCTTCAGCATCATTCTGCACGAGGAGACAATTTCTCTGGCAGTTCTGTTTAAGAACAATAGACCTGTTTAGCCTTGACACACTCATGCATGCAGGGCACTGGGTTGTCAGTTCTCGTGGGAGCAGCATTATCTCCCTTGGCAAAGGCCTGGAGTGTATAATTTACAGGGAAGAAAAGATACGGGAAACAGTGTGAAAGGTGGTGGCCATGCCCCGGTGCCTTGTCTCATTGCCAGCTGAACACACAGGTCAGGACCTTCATCCCTGCTCCAGGGATGGCACGGGTGGCAAGCCTCAGCCTCCCGCTTCAGTGCTCAGAACAAGTCTTGTGTCTTTTTGGAATATGTCATGTGCCCTTTTTGTGTATGTGAATGGGCTAATTACATGGGAAATATTGGAAGACAAAGTGAAATTCCAATTTATGACTCATTTGTGGTATTCAAAGTCTTAAAATTTTACCACATTTATTCTTTTTCTCTATTATTCTTTTTCATAACCCTCTCCCCTCTCCACCCCCCGACACACATNTTTGGAATATGTCATGTGCCCTTTTTGTGTATGTGAATGGGCTAATTACATGGGAAATATTGGAAGACAAAGTGAAATTCCAATTTATGACTCATTTGTGGTATTCAAAGTCTTAAAATTTTACCACATTTATTCTTTTTCTCTATTATTCTTTTTCATAACCCTCTCCCCTCTCCACCCCCCGACACACATACCCTGCTGCTGCTGCTAAGTCGCTTCAGTCGTGTCCGACTCTGTGTGACCCCATAGACGGCAGCCCACCAGGCTCCCCCATCCCTGGGATTCTCCAGGCAAGAACAGTGGAGTGGGTTGCCATTTCCTTCTCCAATGCATGAAAGTGAAAAGTCAAAGTGAAGTCGCTCAGTCGTGTCCGACTCCTAGCGACCCCATGGACTGTAGCCTACCAGGCTCCTCCACCCATGGGATTTTCCAGGCAAGAGTACTGGAGTGGGGTGCCATTGCCTCCGCCGTTGCCACTGTCTAACCTACCGCATTTGCCTGTTCAGAATTCAGCCCTGTGCGATCTTCACCCTACACCACCTCAGGGTGCATGGTCCCCAAGAGAAAGTATAAACTTCCTGTCACCGTGTGTAGGGCACACCAAGCCTTTTCTGTCCCGTCACCAGCCCCCTCCTTCACAGCCCACACTTTAATCCCGTCAAATTACTCTATTGATTAGAGTCAGCAGCCACTCTGACTCTCCCGCACTTCTCTTCCAGGGCTTCCTCTCCGGCGTGCCTGTCCCTGACACATCTCTTTGCTGATAGACAGGTGCTCACCACTTCAGAACCAGTTGAACTGTCATCCGTGAGTTGTTTGCTTCGCCTCTTTCTCCCCTTAGTTGAAAATGAACAGCGTATTCATAACAACCACGGTTACTCTATAATGATTACTATTATATTTATTTACATGTCTACCTTCTAAACTATATGTGAGCTCTTCAAGGTCAAGGACCATTTGTTGGAATTTTTTTTTCTTTTGCATATCCCAGAGTCTATTGCTCAATGCTTAGCATGCAGTCATTGTTTCCTAAATGAGGGCTTTAAAATAAGATGAAATTAGATCAGAGGTCCTGCTCGCCTCCTTGTGACTATTCAATCTCAAGTGTGAAACTTTCTTTCTGCATCATCTGATGCGTCTAGACTCAACTAGTTGAAGAAAGCCCCACATCTACTTTCTGGAACTACGTATGTTGGAAAGACCTAAGGAAAAGATTTCTTGACAGTACATTTTAAAACCAAACTGAGTCTCAGGCAAAGATGCAAAGTGATGTCATCAATCTATATAAACCCCAGCCTAGCTCTCGCTCTTATATTAAAAAAAAGCAGTTAGAAATTCTGGTTATTTATTTTGCTTAAAGGCACAGTCCCAAGCAGTTGAGAAGCTAGCATACTCCATAACTGTTATATAGATATAGGTTCAGAGTAAAGGAGGAAAACCAGCATTAATATTTCCCAAGTGCAGTCCAGCTTAAATTGTGTTGATGGTTCAGCGCTTTTCCTCTTGTCTGTGTTTCTTTTCTGCTTTTTAATGTTTTTTTGCTTCTGTCTGAGATTTTGAACAAGTAGAAAAGTAGAAATGCCTTTCCTCCACCTTGCTTTGTTGTGCCAGTCCAGTTCAGTCCCATTTGGTTTTTAAAGAAATGTGTAAAAAACAGAGAGAATAGATTAATATAATGATTCTCAACATGGGGTTCCCAGGCGAGCAGTAACACCTCTCCTGAGAACTTTATTTTTTAAAACTTTTATTGTTGGCTGTGCTGGGTCTTTATTGCTGTGCACGAGCAGTTGCAGCGAGTAGGGACTGCTCTTCATTGTGGGGCACGGGCTTCTCATCGTGGTGGCTTCTCTTGTGGAGCACTGGATCTAGGCATGCAGGTGGCACAAGGGCTCAATAGTTGTAGCACATGGGCTTAGTTCCCCCACTGCCCGTGGAATCTTCCCAGACTAGAGATCCAACCTGTGTCCCCTGCAATGGGCAGGCAGATTCTTAACCACAGGAACACGAGGGAAATCCCCCTGAGGACTCTTTAGAATTGCAAATTGTTGGCTCCACCCAGATCTCCTGAATTAGAATTTCTGGGGAGTTGCCCAGCTTGTGTATTTTAACAAGCCTTCCTTCCTGATCATTCTGACTTGTGCTAAGGTTTGAGAACCATTGCTATCAGAACTCCCCTGTACCATCACTCAGCCTCAGCAATGATCAAGCCATGGCCCAGTTCGCTTCACTAATCCTCCATCCTCCTCCCACCTCACTGAATTATTTCGAAGCAAATTCAGACATTATATCCTTTCATCCATAAGAATTTCAGTGTGTGATAAGGGACTTCAATGTGGATGAAAATAACACTTTATAGGATACATTTGTTAGCTATCTGGGCCAGACTATTCATCTTAGACAATTCATCCTTTGAATATATTCAACAGCCTTAATAGGATAGTTTTCAACCAAAACAATAAAAAAATTAAAAAAACAACGCTCAATTAGATAAGACTGAGAAAGATCTTTTTTTTTTTTGGATTAGGAATTTATTATTTAGAAAAGGATGAGTCTGGTCACCGGGGAAGAAGAATTAACATCAAAGAAGCAAGTCTTTAACAAAATGATGCCTGACTTCACCTTGAAAGAGGATGCTGCCTTACGGTTTATAAAGTTTTATGCTACATCCTATTCATAGGGTATATAGCCTGATTGTTTACCCGGAATTGTCATAGATTCACAATTGGTGTTCATACTCTGCTGCGATCTGATCTCTCTGGTCCACTTGGCATTTGTATGAAGATTGGCCAGAGTTAAGATACAACCCATGACTGTGATCTGATATTACCTGAGAAATACAGAGAAGTATACAGCTGTGACCTTGTTCTCCTCAGCCAAGCATGCTAGCTCTCCACTGTAAACAGCCCATCTCGTCCTAGGGTTATGTCATCACCTGGTTCCCTCAAGTCTTATTAGACCCCCACGAGGACTTGTTAGACTCTGAGAAACTCAAGAGAATATTTGCTCCCCTCTTCAGATGTCTGTGGCAAAAAGTGACACTTGCACGGGGTATGATTTGATAGCAATATCTGCAAAGTGTCAGAAAGGGGAGGGGATCGATACACTTAATTTACTTGGAATAATTCATTGTCTGACCGGAGTTTTCAGTGAAGGCAGACAAATTCCACACAACATGAACTCACCCACCTGGACGGAAAGGAGTACAGTGAATCCATCTTTGGAATGAGATGGAAAACTGAGTTTCCTGGTTTCATTAATGACTCCCTTGGGCCCTTTCTTTCTTGAGACAGGGTGTTCACTGAGTCAGCCATTTTTCCAAGTGGGTGATGTGTGCTACTGACTGCGAGTCACCTTGCTGTTCCGCTTGAGCTGTCATTTATACTCTCTGCCCTCATATCTGACTGTGTTTCCTGCTCAGAGACTATTGGTTTGGAGCTATATTCCACCTCGAGAGAAAGGAAAAGCATCCATCTCTTCCATTGGTGGAGGAGATGATGGTGATTTTTCTTTTCTTTCAAGGCTAACCAATAGAGGATCTGTTTATCATGGGACTGGGGGTTACAAAATAAGGAGAGAATTGTTTAGTGAGATGAGAACCTCAGCAGGGTGTACTGAGGTCATGGACTTTTTCTTTGAGATAAATATTGAAGAGGCATCTAGATTTAGCGGCTTCCCAGTACTCTCTCAACCTCCCATCTCTTTTATGTGGCACCACGTACAAAGTGATTTGAAGTAGGGTTTGCCACGTGGTAGCAGTGAAAGCCCGTGAGTTCTGAGTTTTGGATAGAATCCACTGGAGGTTCCTCCCTTATTACAGCACAGCCATCCCCAGTAAACACTGGTGGCCCAGTGGCGTGGCACTGATGTAGGACAGGAAGGGGACAGGAACCAAGATCCCAATTGAAGAAGCTAAAGGAGCTTGGGGAGGAGGGATGTAATTATAAGGCGCCTTCAAATAATTATGCTATTACCATCTAATTATGAAGTGCAACTTTCTACTTTAACTACCTGAAATTCAGACAGCACCCTCAATAGGCTGTCTACCGAGCTTCTGCACACTCCCTGGCAGGAAGGGGAAGTCCACAGTCAGAAAATACTGGGCTCTTGAGGGGGCCAGAAGGGTGGGTCCTGGAGAGGAGCTTGGAAAGGTCAGGAGGTGCATTTCCATTCTCCTCATTTGTCAAGCTGTCTCACCTTTCTGTGCCTCATTGGAATTATCTACAAGATGAGGGGAAAACACATCTTTTCTCCTCTTTTTGCCAGCTTGTCAATAAGCGGGCAAAAAAAGAGAAAAATCAAGATATAAATCTCTGTAACTATTTTTGGCATTATCCTTTAAAATAGGAGACATGGGGTACTTCCCTGGTAGTCCAGCGGTAAAGAATCTGCCTTCCAGTGCAGGAGGACTCGGGTTTGATCCCTGGCCGGGGAATTAATACCACACATGCTGGGGGGCAACTAAGCCTGTGCGCTGCAACTACTAGGCTGGTGAGTCTAGAGGCACTGCGCTGCAACTGGAGAAGCCCCTGGATGACGCAACTAGAGAAAGTCTGCATGCTGCGATGGAGACCCAGCTCAGCCAAACAAAACTAAAAAAATAAAAATAAAAGAGAAGTCAATCAAGAAATACTTGTTGGATGCAGAAGATTTAAGATACAGGCTCCTGTCCTCAAGTCCCTTCCAGCGCATTTGGAGACACAAAACAAGACTCATGGTTTGATTCAGCCAACCATTCCTTCATTCATTCATTCAGATGTGCATGTGACATATATTTATTGAGCATCTATTTTGTGTCAGGCACTAGGCGCAGGCTCTGGCAATGCAGAGATGAAAAAGATTTACATTGTGTCCTCAAGGAGCCTGTCACAGTTCATGAGACATATAGGACAACCGTATAAGCCCTTGAGAGGAGCTGAAAGTGGTGGCAAGATACAAATACTCTGTGTCGGCTGAATAGGCAGGGGAGTCTTACAACGAGCCCAATGGAGCCTGAAGAGCGAGGACTCAAACCTGACATGCTGCTGCTGCTGCTGCTAAGTCGCTTCAGTCGTGTCCGACTCTGTGTGACCCCATGGACGGCAGCCCACCAGGATCCCCTGTCCCTGGGATTCTTCAGGCAAGAACACTGGAGTGGGTTGCCATTTCCTTCTCCAATGCAGGAAAGCGAAAAGTGAAAGTGAAGTCGCTCAGTCGTGTCCGACTCTTAGCAACCCCATGGAGTCCCAGTTAAATCAGGGACCCTGAGTCCAGTGGTTCCTTATTCTCTTCCCATGTTTCACCTTCCAGAACATAAGCAATAAAACTCAGTAGGAGAGGCATCATCGTGGTGATAGAGGAGGAGATTAATTCATAATTTTGATTTCTTTTGAACCATTTTCTCTTGACTTAGTCAAACTTACTGTGGAAGATGATTCATTACAACCTATTTTAAATCATGATCAGGAAGCACAATGACACCCTGAAATGACAGAGGATGTATTTCAAGTGAAGAAATCTCAATTTTTAAAACTTACAGAAAATTAATTTGGTTCTTCCTGCTAGCACAGAAGGAAAAGAAAAGACCTAAAAAAGATTGTTAAAGAATTCACTATTTGTGATTGAATCCATATATTACTTATCTAAGCAAAAACTAAAGAAGTTAATCTCATTTTACAGACCCAAATATTCTGGAAACGTATAAAGTGTGAACACCTTCCTTCACCAACCTTCGCCCCAAATCTACTCCCAGAGGTAGCTGCTAGCAGTTGGAGTCTTGTGCTGTGAGTTTACATACATATAAACGAGCAAGCAGCCTGAGCCCAAATGCATAAATGGAATCACACATGATGTACATTATTCCGCAATTATATCTTCTTTGAATTTAACAATATATCTCAGAGATTTTTCCCAGTGATAGTCTGCTTTAATATGCCTGAAGGAAGCAGAAATTGAAGCATTCATTTCCTTTTGTCTTCGGCTTTCCAAGGCGAGACTCGCTTTTTTCATCCCTATCTGATCCAGCTTCCCAGGGAAGCGGTAATTGCTGTCGTGGTGAGGGAAAAAGAGCCGAAGGGAAAAGGTGAGGGAGCAGGAGAGAACAGGAGCTACACTGAGCCTCCAGGTGTTTTAAAATCTGGTCCAAACACAGGGAAGGGAAAGAGGGACCCTCGACACTTCTAGGTAAAGGATGTTTGGCTGGCCTCAGGGAGGAAGAGGGCAGTGACCTCGAACTGACTACTCTCAAGTCTACATCATTCTCTACGTGCAAAAGTGTACCAGTGGTTTTGTAGTATTCTTTTAGGTACTGCTGCCCTTTTTCAGAAGGAAGAGGAAAGAAAGAGTGAAAGGAAGGAAGGAAGAAGTGGGAAGGAAGAAGGGGAAGGAGAGATTGGTGGGGATGGACAAGGAAAATAAGGAAGAAAGGAAAGAGAGAAAGAAAGAGACTAATTAAATGCCTCTGCTTGCTCTCTGCAGGCTTCAGTTTCTTGGAGGCCTGTGTTGGGGAGTTTGGAAGCTACCATCTTATCAGACATGTAGTGCACACAAAGCAGAAAAGGGTTAATTCTAAGTTAAGAGTGTCACTGTCTGATAGCTTTCTTGACATTCAAACCCTTTAATTCTAGATGCGAAGGTCTTGGGGGAAGCATTGTTTAACTTATTTGATTCTACACATAATTAATCAGAGACTTGAATATCCACTGGACTCTTATCCCCATCCCCCCGTCATCTCCCCAAACATAGGCCATCCCATCAGATAGGACAAACATTTTTGTATCCGAGAAAGAGATTCATTCTGAAACATGCAAGTGTAATGCTGTTGTGGATACAGATAGCCATCGGGTCTTCAGTGAAGGTCCCCTCCGTCCTCAGAGAACAAGGGAAACACAAGCTGGGCTTCTCTGGAGACTTTCATAGATGGCGTGTTCGTGGAGCCAGTTCAAAATTCTGAATAGTACTTATCATGTTGAAGACTTTAATGCAGGTCACGGAGCAAGGGCCTTGGCAGCCACGCCAGTCTGTATTCTGGCATAAGATAAAATACACCCAGATGGGTTAAGGAAGGAAATTTCATAGACTGTGTACAGAGGGTTGGGCTGGATCCTGGGACCCAGTAAGAGGTGATCTTGAGACATGCAGGGAGGTGGAACAGTGATTAAGATCATTAGCACCCCCAGCCCAGCCCTGAAGCAGAGATGAGGGACCCGGGCAAGTGGAACCCTGTGAGCTGAAGGCAGGGGGCCGGGGCCCCCTGGCAGGAGCTGGATCCTGGAGGGGCAGGATGCTATCAATGTCACAGCCCAGCCCTGTGGCAGAAAGGGAATAGCGGAAGAATTATTTCCACCCCTCTCTCTCCTCCTGTGTGCTCATCTCTGGTGATTCTTGGTGGCTGAATGCAACTGAAAAATGGAAGGAAGAGGAATCTGAATCCCACAGAGTCAGCTCATCAGGCCACAGAGCCAAGTGGGGAACATCGGAAAGTAAAGCCTGGTGGTGGTGATGGAGGTCAGGAGGATGTAGAGAACAGCCATCACTTCAGCCTGATGGAGCTTCAGCCTGGAAATCAACACAGGGCAGAGTTTCGTGAGGCTCAGGTTCTAAACCAAAAGCGCGAAGAAATAGTTGTTTGAGACACCCTAGTGTGTTTAGAGCTTGAAAGACACAGCGCAAACCACCAGTCACTGATCCTTTGGGCGTTTACACCATCATAGAGTCCACTGGCTGGAAGAGAGTTCCAAAATTCATCCTTCTGCCTCCGAAGAGAGTAGTACCAGACAATGCTAGGGAGATGGGAGGTCACAACAACTTTACTTACACAGCTTTATGAGGTGTTCCTTTTCACCCATCCTTAGCCATGCATGCAAAAGGGAAAAAAAAAATTCCAGTTTTAAACACTTAGGCATTTAGTGTAGAACATAACAGCGTTTTAAACATCATACTGGATATGGAGATAAACAAGATAGGGTCCTCGGTCTTCCGAAGCTTACATTCTGCTGAATGAGGCAGATACGTGCCTGGCAAATTATATTTCAGAGTGGGATGTGATTAGTGCTTTAATAGAGATAAGTACAATATGTTATTGACGAATAGAAGAATTGGAGGTTAATTTTGACTGCAAGCATTAGGAAAAATGAAGTGATATGCCAACTGGGTTTTAAAGAAGTGGTGGGCAACCAGGTGTGTAAAAGCAGCAAGGCAGGAAAGCCCCCCGGCTCCCCGTCATGCTTGGGAAGGGCACAGGGTGTCCTGGGTTGGCTGGGTCATGAGTGAGTGGCCGAGGTGAGAGGAAGTGAGAGTAGGAAAGTCAGCTGGTGTGGGCCTGTAGGGTGTGTGAAGGTCAACACTAACCTATATGTGGCTGAGATTGCCAGTTGTATGCTCCAAATTCCTGCTTCTCTTTCTCCTTACTGACAGAACCTCTATTTTTTCAGCATGACATTATATGCATTTAAAACTGTGAACCTCTTCACCTCCCTTGCAGCTAGAGGGACATCACGTGACTTAACTCTCACCTTCACTATGTACAAAGATGCCTCCCTGATGAGGCTTCTGGGAAAACCATTGAATGACTGACCTAAAGGACTCACCTTGGGGCTTCCCTGGCAGTCTGAGGATTAAGACCCTGCTCTTCCAATGCACAGGGCGTGGGTTCAATCTCTGGTTGGGNTATGTACAAAGATGCCTCCCTGATGAGGCTTCTGGGAAAACCATTGAATGACTGACCTAAAGGACTCACCTTGGGGCTTCCCTGGCAGTCTGAGGATTAAGACCCTGCTCTTCCAATGCACAGGGCGTGGGTTCATTCTCTGGTTGGGGAACTACAATCCCACGCACCACGTGCAGTGGTCAAAACATTTTTTTTTTTAACTTTAAAAAAAAAAAAGAAAAAGGACTCACTTGGTCTATGCCTTTTGCCCTTGCACTTCTCTCCTTCTTCCTGTCTAGAACATGAACTTGAGGCTTGGAGGTGGAGCAGGCATCCTGTGACCACGAAGCAATGGTCCAGGTGTAGGAGAGCATGACAAGGAACTTGGATCCAAGATGACTTCCTGGGGCAGCAGCATCCACTTTGAAACTCCTCCTGCTTTCTCATTCTGTGGGGAAAAAAAAAAAGTCCCAATTTTTAAGACTCTATAGTCATATTTCTGTTCTGTGAAGCTGCATAGAGTGGTCCAGGGCTTGAGTTTATTCTGCAGGTTAAGAGGCACCCCTGAAAGCTGACGAGCAATAGTGTAGGCCTGGGATTAGGGGCTGTGCTGCTGCTGCTGCTGTTGCTGCTAAGTCACTTCAGTTGTGTCCGACTCTGTGCGACCCCATAGACGGCAGCCCACCAGGTTCCGCCGTCCCTGGGATTCTCCAGGCAAGAACACTGGAGTGGGTTGCCATTTCCTTCTCCGATGCATGAAAGTGAAAACTGAAAGTGAAGTCACTGAGTCGTGTCCAACTATCAGCGACCCCATGGACTGCAGCCCACTAGGCTCCTCCGTCCATGGGATTTTCCAGACAAGAGTATTGGAGTGGGGTGCCACTGCCTTCTCCAGGCTGTGCTTCTAGTCTAGCTGTATTCAGAACGCAATGAGCAAGTCTGCACGTGGGATTTGGGACTCTAATCTGGCTTTCGGACCAGCTCTGCCCCTGGCTGGTAAGGTGACTCCAGTGATTCCCTTGGCCTTTTCAGTGTTCTCATGTATAAAATACAGGTTTTCTTAGAAGATCTCTGGAGGATCACTGAGGTGATCCTAGCTAGATTGACATATTAGGAAGAGAGCTGGAGGTGATGTGCAGGATGGCTTAATAGTGAGAGCAGGAAGCAGAAACATCAGAGACGCGGTTGTTGGTTTTGGAGACAGAGAAGATGCTGAGAACTTGAATCCCAGGTGTGGACAGACAAGAAAAGGAGTTGGCTGTTCAATCCATATGTCTCCTGGATGGACTGGACGGAGGCTGCATGGTGTAGACGATGGAGAAGTTGCTGCTGATGGATCCCAAAGGTGAAAAAATCCAAACAGTGTAAAAGGACTGAGCATTCTTCAACATCACAAAGATTTCACATAGATTTTTGGAGATGCTGTAATAGCGTGGCCTCATGTAACACTCTTAGGAAGTCATAGATGAAGAAGCCAACGATAATAAAAATAACTTCGCTTCATGTCATGCTCTCCCCCTCAAGAACCCAAAGTATGTTTGCATAATTGTTAGGAGTTTATCATTGTGACATCCTTGCACAGGGAGGGAGGGGAGACTCATCTCTCCATGTTGGACTGACAGAGAAGCTGTGATCTGGAAAGGAGGGATCTGCTGAAAGTCAGGGCACAACGGGGCCTCAACATTAAGTCCATCTGACCCCTGGGCTGGGCGTCTCAGGGCCAGAGACATGAGGAAAGCTAGGCATAGGTTGCTTCCTCTGCCCAATCATTGCTGGTTGGGAAGTGAAGTGAAGTCGCTCAGTCGTGTCTGGCATTTTGAGACCCCATAGACTATAGCCTACCAGGCTCCTCCGCCCATGGGATTTTCCAGGCAAGTGTACTGGAGTGGGTTGCCATTTCCTTCTCCAGAGGATATTCCTGACCCAGGGGTTGAACTCTGGTCTCCCACATTGTAGGCAGACGCTAAACCGTCTGAGACACCAGGGAAGCCTGGTGAGAAGGCAGAGCTAATAATACATCTCTCCACCTCTTTTTTCTTATGACACTTTACGCTTCTTGCTGGAGTCAGATCTGGCGGCCCTAGAGCAGGGATGTCTTACTCGAAGCTCGAAAGGTCTACAAGGGAAACGAGACTGAGGGGTCTTGTCCTCCGCTGTCCAGGCTGAGGGGGCGCTGTGATCTGCTGCCAGGTTTGTTTCTTCATCTCCTCTTCCAGTTGGCTTACCTGCCAGTCTCCGTTCCCAGTTTTTGTTGAACCTGCATTTCAAATCGGTCCAATCTCAGACACAATCCCTCTCCCAGATCTCTCCTCCAAACAATGCCATGGGGGGTGGGCATAACTGGTATATTTTAATCCCAAAATGGCATCTGAAAGCGTTCTGCAGTGCCGCCAAGCCAGCACTTTTAGAAGCATCTGACGATATTAATTTCAGTCTATTTCCTGAGGTTTGCAGGAAACTAAAATGTAGAAAGTGCTGTGGCAAAAAATTAAAGCTTTGTGGAAAAAAAAAGGAAGATTGACAGGAAATGAGCCTTCAATAGGACAGCTTGCACAGAGCAAGGCTGTCCGCTTTGCTGCATATCAACATATGCGTGGGGAAAAATAGCTCTGACTCCTACTTGCAGCGTTGCCATTGGGAGCAGCCTGCCTGCAGGCTGTAGGTATGTAGGACTGGGGTGAGTATTCATGGGCGAGTGTGCTCTGGCCCTTTGGATGGGCTTGTGAATCACAGCTGGTGGCCACACTTCCGTAAAAGTGGTTATTAATACATAAAAGTTATGTAATACATCCATTTTTTAGCCAATTAAGAAGAAAATCTAAGGAGACATTCAGCTCAGTTTTTCTAAAACCCATGATTATTTTGTTACTTGATTTTCCCGTATATCTTTTTTTTTTTTTTAACATTTTATTCTGGTACTTTCACATTCAGGCCTTTGTGGAATTTCTTCTAATTCTCCCATGTGCAGTGATACTCTGAAGCAAATTCTACCTCAAGCGCACCATCTTTTGTTTTAAAAGCCCCTGTATTTGTCTGGTTTTCTCTTTCTTCTGCTTACCCCAAGGCACGTTTTCATGACTCTCTCCTTCTGCCGCTGGGTGTTAGCCCTGCCTTGCAGGGCTTCTTCAGAGGGTCTCTTCCTGTTTCTCACCAGTGGGTGGACACAGCCCTGCTCAGCACAGACAGAATTTCTAGCATGTTCAAGCCCTGAAGGGTCTCAGGTTGTTGTTATTTAGTTGCCTAGTCGAGTCCGATTCTTTTGAGACCCCCATGGACTGGGATTTCCCAGGCAGGGATACTAGAGTGGGTTGCCATTTTCTTCTCTAGGGAATCTTCCAGACCCAGGGATCAAACCCTCGTCTCCTGCCCATTGCATTGCAGGTGAATTCTTTATTGCTGAGCCACTGGGGAAGCTCCTGCAGGGTCTCAGGAACCTCCAGGAAAAGACACCAAGCAAGCCATCTACCATCAATTGGTTAAAATGCCAAAGCTTGTGATAGTGAAACCAAGCAGGACCCTGTNGGGTGGGGGTGGTGGTGGTGGGGACGCCGTCCTGCTTGGAAGACTTCCAGTGTCCCCTAGGTCTTGATTATAGGAAATAGGCTTCCTTCAGTCCCCAGGAGCCTCCCTGAATTCCAATGGATAGGTTTAAACGGATGCTAATTAGGTGAAAGGAGGGGATGCAGAGACAAGGGAGGAAGAATCCAGAGAAACAATAGTATAGTCTTGGGGAAGATTCCCGCACCTCAGCAAACTCCACCCAGGGGCGAGAAGTTAAGGGTATGCCGCCCACAAGCAGGTAGAGCCCAAACCAGTTGGAACCAGATGGTTGATGATGACCACACCCGCTGACCTCACCACCAACCAATCAGAAGAACGTCTATGAGCTGATCACATCCTCCTCTTTGAACCATTACTATAAAACTTCTCATTAATCTCTCCAGGTCAGGACACATAGTTTGAGTTTTTTTGTTTGTCTGTGTTTTTTTTTTTTTTTTTTTAAACGTTTATTTTATTTGGCTATGCCGGGTCTTATTTGCAACATGCAAGATCTTTAATTGTGGCATGAAAAAAGTGAAATTGAAGTCGCTCTGTTGTGCCCGACTCTTTGCGACCCCATTGACTGTAACCTGCCAGATTCCACCATCCATGGGATTTTCAAGGCAAGAATACTGGAGTGGGTTGCCATTTCCTTCTCCAGGAGATCTTCCCGACCCAAGGATTGAACCCTGGTCTCCTGCCTTGTAGGCAGACGCTTTACTGTCTGAGCCACCAGGAAGTCCTAGTTGTGGCGTGCAAACTCTTAATTGTGACATGTGGGATGTAGTTCCCTGACCAGGTATGGAACCTAGGCACCCTTGCCCTGGGAGTGTGGTCTTAGCCCCTACACCACCAGGGAAGTCCCTGCGACATGGTTTTGAGGGTATTAACCCACTGTGCCCCTCTGCCTGGCAAAGCAATATAGCTATTCTTTTCTGCTTCACCCAGAACTCTGAGATTTAATTCTGTGTCAGGGTACAGAGGCCGGATTCAGCATCAACAGGAGGTGGGGACAACAGGGGCCAAGTCTTCCGAAAAAGTTTTGCTTCACTGGGACATGATCTTAAAAAGTAAGACCGAGTCACTCCTACCTCCCACCTACCCCACCCACCCACCTCACCTGGTGCCCGGAGATCAACAAGGTAAAGAGGGCAAAACAGGAGGTGCATGGTGTGCAGCTTTGTGGGTCAGATGGGGGCACATTGGATTTCAGAGATGAGCTGAGGCATCAATGTGACCCAGGAAGAGGCGTGGGCCTCGAAAAGCTGAAGCTCAACCTTCTGAGGGGCCCACATTGTCACTAGAAAAGCCAGTTAGTGAGGGCATCTGGAGCAATGCAGAGGCACCCAGACTGGGCTGGGTGGAGAGGCTGCACACCCCCAAGCTCCTCTCTGCCTATTCAGTGTAACAGCCCAAGTGAGACTTGCTTTTTTTTTTTTTTTCATTTTAGTTTTTTCAAATTTATAGGTGCAAGACATGCCCCAATGCCACCATGGATAGTGTTAAACTTATTATGATCTGTTGTTCCTGAGACTAGGTGAGAGATGAGTGGGTGAGAAAAACAGGACCTTACTTCACTCTTTGCTGTAAGTTTTAACAGAGCCAGGGAAACAGAGTCAGAACCACTTGGGCCTGTGGTGGTCCTTTCAGGAGAATTCTCTTTCAGGTAGCCTAGTAACCATAGGTCTGTTGTGATTATGATCCCCTACAGTATGGGTGAAAAGGAGAGGCTGGGGGAGGTTCAAGGATGTTCCCAAGACCAAGAGAGGGCTGTGTGGGGTGGCCCTAGAACCCATTTCCAACTAAATGTGAAGTTCATTGCAGATCACTCTCCAGACTTAACCTGTTATTCTGGTTCTTAGGAGAATCAGCATGTATTGTAAAGAATGTTGTTTAGTCACTCAGTCATCTCTGACTCTTTGCAACCCCATGGACTGTAGCCCACCAGGCTCCTCTGTCCATGGGATTTCTCAGGCAAGAATACTGATGTGGGTTGCCATTTCTTCAGGGGATCTTCCCAACCCAGGGATTGAACCTCTGTCTCCTACATTAGCAGGCATTGGCAGGCAGATTCTTTACCACTGAGCCACCAGGGAAGCCCATTGTAAAGAATAAGGAGCAACTGAGTCCGCAGAGTGAATAATAATGTTACAATTTTTGCAAAGGCACTGGAACTCCTCCTGGCTTTGTGACTCTCTTATGGGAGTCCAGATTGTATCACCATGGAAACCTGGATCCTGACATCACCTTGGAGGGCCACAGGGATACATGAGATTTGGGGCAAGGGCAGAGAGGGCACGGTGATGGAGGAAGGGAGGGAGTGACTTCACTAAGGCGTGGAGATTTGGGGGATGTGGTTTCCTGAGGAGACTCCACACTTTCAAGATTCTGGCAAGGTGCATGAAGGTGTCTGGGCCCCACGGCTCCTGTCTCACCCCTCTGCTCCAACTCAGGGACATTTTATCCTGGCTTGATGGTTACTGGCGCAGATGTTAAAGGCCATTAATGGGGAAAAATGGAAAACCTTTTCTGAGCTAAAAAGTAAGTGTGGGTTCAGCCTATTGATTAGAGCACAATAGATGGTTCTAATCATTTGAACGCCTATGTTGTCAGGCACACAAAGGCATTGGCTAAATCACAAACACAGTAAATACAATCTGAGTGTGTGTGAGTGGCAGGGGGGAGCCAAAGATATGAGATGATGGCTGAGAGTTTGGATTCTGAGTTTAAAGAAGTCGCTTTTGAGATTTTTTTCTCTTTCTTTTTTCAGGTCTTCATTACGTTGCTTGGATTTGTCTCAGCAGTTGTGGGCTCAGTAGCTAGGGTGCTTAGCTACCCGTGGTATGTGGGATCTTACTTTCTCGACCAGGAAAACCGTCTCCTGAGCACTAGAGGGTTGGTCTCTTAACCACTGAGTCACCAGAAAAGTCCCAGTGTTTGAGATTCTAAACTGTGTGACTAAGCTGGAATTTTCAAACCTGTGTTTCCAGATCAGATTCGGAGCTGTCTAATCTTCTGTTTTGATAAATAATTCAGAATCAAGGCCTTCATAAATCTGTGTTACTGTTCTCTCTCTTATTGACCAGCCTAGGGGACCTTCCTTAGTTGACGATTGTTCTTAGTTTCAGATGCTCTGGGATCTTGAATTTGTTGACATTCCCTAATAAGAGATGGGCCTAACATGGCAGATCTCACAGCCTGGCTGGTAATTGAATTGTCTGTGCTCCCCAATCTCCTTCTGGGAACTACTTCTATCTGGGACCCTGGGAAAATCATTTTATAAGCTGAAACCTTTTGAAGGAACAAGTAGAGGCTTTTTTCTCTTCTCATTTCAGGCGTGCTGAATTTTAGTTCAGCCTGGTTGCCAAGGGGGCCTCTCCATCATAAATCTGGAAACCCTCTATCATTAAGGATTATTTCTCAGATTTCCTGAAAGTAAAAGAAAAATGGGAAAGGTAAAAACTTGATTTTTTCCAAATGCTTGACCTCTGAAGCATGTGCCGATGCTGTACTTTGTATAGGCCTGTTCCCCTGAATTTTTTTTCCTTCCTTCCTTCCCATCCCTCTTGATTTATGCCATTCTCTGACACTTACATGCCTCCCCCAGTTTGGAATTTTCACGTGAGCTTCGAGCTTCTCACGTCTTTTTCAGTTCAGTTCAGTCACTCAAGTCGTGTCCGACTCTTTATGACCCCATTGACCGCAGCACAACAGGCTTCCCTGTCCATCACCAACTCCTGGAGCTTGTTCAAACTCCTGTCCATCGAGTCAGTGACGCCATCCAACCATCTCATCCTCTGCTGGCCCCTCTGCCCTCAATCTTTCCCAGTATCAGGGTCTTTTCCAATGAGTCGTTTCTTCGCATCAGGTGGCCAAAATATTAGTTTCAGCACCAGCTCGTCCAATGAATGTTCAGGACGGATTTCCTTTAGGATGGACTGATTGGATCTCATTGCAGTCCAAGGGACTCTCAAGAGTCTTCTCCAATACCACAGTTCAAAAGCATCAATTCTTCGGCACTCAGCTTTCTTTATAGTCCAACTCTCACATCCATACATGACTACTGGAGAAACCAGAGCTTTGACTAGATGGACCTTTGTTGGCAAAGTACTGTCTCTGCTTTTTAATATGCTGTCTAGGTTGGTCATAGAAGGATCAACATATTAAAAAGCAGAGACATTATTTTTCCAACAAAGGTCCATCTAGTCAGCTCTGGTTTTTACTTTCTCTTATTTCACTCAGTTTGACAATCTCTAGTTCCCCCCATTTGCTGCAAATGGTTTATCTACAAAATGGAAATAGAGGCGCTGATGTAGAAAGCAAATTTATGGTTACCAGGGGGATGAGGGGAAGGGATAAATTGGAAGGCTGGCATTGACATACACGCACTACTATATACAAAACAGACAACTAATAAGGACCTACTGTATAACACAGGGAACTCTACTCAATACACTGTAATGACCTATATGGGAAAAAAGTCTTAAAAAGAGTAGCTATATGTATATGTATGACTGACTCACTTTGCTGTACACCTGAAACTATCACAACTTTGTAAATCAACCAAACTCCGATAAAACAAAAACACTTCTCCCATCGTTGATGGGTCTAGTGGCTACTGTATTGGGCAGTGTAGATTTTATAGACCATTTCTAGTATCATGGAAAGCTCTATTGGATGGTGCTTCTCTGGTCTCTTCACCTTATCAGTTTTAAGTTTACGTTATGGGAAAAATACCAACCATCAGGGTTTGTTCCTTCTGAATGAGAGTCTCAGAAATGATCAGCCTTTGGTTTGATGACAATAATACTTTTGAGTAGAGAGAGTTAGAGATAACCAAAGAATTAGTGGTGTTCCTCTCTAGGTCTCCAAGCCCTGTAGAAAGATTAAGAAATTTAGATCCTTTTGGAAATAAATGCGTGGACATCAATGTACCATGACTACTGTCGACTGAATTGTGTCTCCCCCAAATCCTTATGTTGAAGATTTAACCTCAGAGGTGATCATATCTGGAGATTTGAGGAGGTGATAAAGATTAAAAAGAGTCAAGGGTAGTGCCCTAATCTGATAGGGCTGGTCCCTTTATGAGAAGAGGGTGAGACCCAGAGCTCACTCTCCACCGTGGAAAGACACATCAAGAAGTTGGCATCCAGGAAGAAACTACTCACCAGAAACCAACCACTCTGGCACCTGACCTTGAACTTCTAGCCTCCAGAGCTGTGGGGAAATACATTTCTATTGTTTAAGCCACCCAGTCTATCATAATCTGTTATGGCACCTCAAGCAGACTAATATGATAATCTCATGTTTGAGTTGCTGCTAGTAATAATGGCTAGCATTTGCACAACATTTTCAAAGGTGATTTTATGTATCTTATTTGCTTTTCATAGAGGTTGACATTCGTATTATGATTTCACAGATGACGCAAAAGAGCCCTGAGAATGCTTGGATTAATCAAGGGTCAAGGTGAAGTTAGAAACCAGGGTTGCTGACTTCCAGCCACTCCACCATATTGCTTTACAGATCCAATGCGACAGCCCAACAACATCCTGTGCCTGGGAAATTCTGAACTACAAGCGCTTGGCCATGCTGCTTGTACATTCAAGTCTGCCCCATAAAAATAATGAAGAGTTCAGGAATGAGGTAATCAATATTGCATAGTCAAAAAGGGATTCATTTCCAGAATATTAAAAAATATTTTTCTACACACATGTTAAAAAAAAAAGCAAGAGATAAATTGGCAAAGGACATGAACAAAAAAACACAGAAGTTTAGTTATGTATATGGTGTCAGAGAATGTTCTAATTTCATTCTTTTATATATAGTTGTCGGTTTTCCCAGCACCACTTATTGTCTCACACCATATACAAAAATAAACTCAAAATGGATTAAAGATCTAAATATAAGACCAGATACTATCAAACTCCTAGAGGAAAATATAGGCAGAACACTCCTTGACATAAATCACAGCAAGGATTTTTTTTTTTGATTCATCTCCTAAAGTAAAGCAAACATAAACAAATGGGACCTAATTAAACTTAAAAGCATTTGCACAGCAAAGGAAACCATTGACAAGATAAAAAGACAATCTACTGAGCGGGAGAAAAATACTTGCAAATGATATGACTGATATGGGATTTATAGCCAACATATATAAATGGCTCCTTCAACTCAACATCAAAAAACAAACAGCCACAATTTTAAAATGGGCAGAAGAACTGAGTAGACACTTTTCCAGGAGGAAATGCAGATGGCCACAGGCATGTGAAAGATGCTCAATATCACTAATCCTTAGGGAAATGTAAGTCAAAACCACAGTGAGACACCACGTCACAGCTGTCAGAATGGCTACCATCAAAAAGAATACAAATAAATGCTGGCGAGGATGAAGGGAAAAGGGAACCCTTGTACACTGGCACACTGTTGGTGGAAATGTAAATTGGTATGGCCACTGTAGAAAAGATTATGGAGATTTCTCAAAAATCTAAAAAGAAAACTACAGTATGACCCAGCAACTCCACTCCCTTATATATATGTGAAAAATAAAAAAAATAAAATAATTTGAAAAGATACATTCAGCCCAATGTTCGCTGTGTCATTTTTTTAAATTGCCAAGATATGGAAACACCCTAAGTGTCCATCAACAGATGAGCAGATAAAGATGTGCTTGCTATGTATGTGTATGTGTGTGTGAATATTACTCACCCATAAAAAATAATGGAATTTGCCATTTGCCCCAACATGGATGAACTTCGAGGGCATTATACTTAGTGAAATAAGTCAGACAGAGAAAGATATATATTGTTTTATAGGCAAATAATTACATGTGGAACCAAAAAACAACAAACTAGTGAATATAAGAAAAAATAAGCAGACTCAAAGATACAGAGAACACACTAGTGATTACCAGTGTGTGTTAGGGGCAATATAGCGATGGGGGAGTAGGAGATACAAGCTGCTGGATGTAAATTAGGCTCAAGGATATGTTGTACATCACAGGGAATATAGCTAATATTTTGTAATAACTGTGAATGGAAAAGAACCTTTAAAATTGTATAAAATAGTAAAATAATAACTAATATTAAAAAAGAAATCCACAGAAAAGAAAATTCAAAAAGCCAATGCTGTGCTGTGCTTAGTTGCTCAATCGTGTCTGATTCTTTGTGACCCCATGGACTGTAACCTACCAGGCTCCTCTGTTTAAGGGGATTCTCCAAGCAAGAATACTGGTGTGGGTTGCCATGCCCTCCTCCAGGGGATCATCCCAACCCAGGGATCGAACCCAGGTCTCCCACACTGCGGGTGGATTCTTTACCATCCGAGCCCCCAGGGAAGCCCCAATAGCCAAAAAGCATTTTAAAATGTGCAACCTTGTTAGTAGCAAGGAAAATACATTAGCTAATTAATTTATTTCTTTATAAGCACTTGCTAACACAGTCATGGAGGGTAATAGGCTGGCTAGTAAACCAGGTCACCCAAAATACAGATGGTGTCAAACTAGTGATCAAGGACTAACTTCTAAAGGAAAGGTCATTTTTTTTGGAAAAGTCGTTTTAATACCCATCTGATTAGGAAAATTTTTTTAAGTCTCATAACATCAAGCACTGAAGAGGAGACAAGAATTGTAATAAACTGGAGATTGGAGTGTAAATCAGTGCAGCCTCTTTGAAGAAGAATTGGTCCAAGTCTAGTAAAGCTGGAGATATACAAGCCTTATGATCCAGGAACGGACTCCTATATGTATATCCAAGAGAAAATCTCACACATGTTCACAAGCAGATACTATCAAGGATATTCATTGCAGTCTTAAGTAATCTTAAAAAAACTGCAAACAAGCTAAACGTCTATCAATAATGTAACAGATAAAGTGTAGTCCATTCATACAATGAAGTATTGCCTATTAAAATAAAACAAACTAGATTTAAATGTAGCAGCATATATACAACTCAAAAATATGATGCTGAGTGAAAAACAGCAAATTACAAAGATACATGTGCAGATGATATGATTTATATAAAACATTCATGAACAAATTGTTATATATTATTTGTGAATAGGTACATAGTAAAACTATGAACAGTACAGATATAAAGATAAAACTCAATCTCAAGATGGTGATTATCTTTGAAGCAACAGAAAAATTTCAAAAAGTGAAAGTATTAGTCACTCAGTCCTGTCTGACTCTTTGCAACCCTGTGGACTGTAACCCACCAGGCTCCTCTGACCATGGGATTCTCCAGGCAAGAATACTGCAGTGGGTTGCTATTCCCTTCTCCAGGGAATCTTCTCAAATGAGAGAGGGAAACTGATCTCCTGCATTACAGGCAGATTTTTCACCATCTGAGCCACCTTTGGGACTGTTCAATTATATCTGTAAAATTTTGCTTTAATTTTTTTTCTAGAGCTTATAGAAAAAAAGTTAACATAAAGAAAATCTGAATGGTCCATGGGTAATTGTTAAATGATTCTCTGTACTTTTATGCATATACATTTTTCATAATTTAAAAACTCAAACCATTCTGCAAGATCAGAAATGTCCTGATCATTTGATATCAGCACTCACAGACCCCATCTAAGCGTTATAGTCTTAGCAGGCTTCAGAACAAGCAGACAAGAGCAGGAAGCAGCACTCAGAGAAACTCTCTTCCAAGAACCACCAGCAGGTTGTGGAGAGAGATGAGATGTGACATCATTGCCTGGGGTCAAGCACCTCCATCACTGTAAGCAGAGACCCAGAATGAGGACAAGGTCTGAACTCCACAGTGTGGATGGTTGGCAAGCAACTCTCCTCAGCTCTGCCTCTTTCTGCTGGGTTAGGGGTCACCTAACTTAAGACTTAGCTCTAACACTCACTTTTAACATCTTAAAAACAAATCTAAAACATAAAATTAATTTTTAAAGCAATTAATGTTGCATCCAGACAATTATTTTCCTGGGTCTCCAGAAAGCTCAGCATTGCTAAAAGTGATTTGTTTGTGTTACAAGGATGAAAAGAATTTTTAAAAAATTAATTAGTGTTTCATGAGTCACCCAGTCACACCTTTTCTTTTAAAAAACAAACAAGGGGGGACACATTTGCCACTAAACATCATCCCTCTCACATCTGCCTCCCTTCTCCCTACCTTGATTTCAAGCCTCTCTTGGGTTTTCAGAAACTTCATGAGATTACGTCTTCAATGTTTCAGTCACCTTCTGAAGATATGTCTCAGCTAGATTCTTCCTGATGTCCACCGACAACTATTTGGGTGAACAAAAGAACGTCTTTTGAGCAACTATTATGTGTTAGATTCTTGCTCTCTACCTTTTTCACTTGACATTATTTGATTCTTATAATAATCCTTCAAAATTAGTGTAATCATCAATGTTAGCCTCATCACAGAATTAAGAACTAAATCCCAGAAAGGGAAGAGTATGTCCATGTTTGCAAAATTATAGCCCTATTAAGAGAACTAGGATTTAAAAGCTTTGTGGTTTTAAGAACTGCACTGTGGCTTTAAGGATTTAAGAACTGCACCATGGCTCAAAGTCCTGGGTTCCAATCCTAGGTATGCCATTAATTATCACCACGATGTTACTTTTTCCTGGTGGCTCAGTGGAATCCACTTGCTGTGCAGGAAATGCGGGAGTCTTGGGTTCAATCCCCCAGTCAGGAAGATTCCCAAGAGGAGGAGGAAATGGCAACCTGTTTCAGTATTCTTGCCTCGAAATTCCCATTGACAGAGGACCCTGGAGGGCTATATAGCTTACGAGGTCCCAAAGAGTTAGACACAACTGGGCATGTGACTTTGTATCTATTAGAGCCTTAGTTTTGTCATCTCTGAAATGAAGGGATGGGTATAGATTATGAATTCTAAGTTGTTTTTTTTTTTTTCCCCCTCGGTGGCCTTTTGTTACACAAAATGAACAGAAGAGACAGCTCATTTTTGCCAGCTCTCTTTCTCTTCCAGCTGTCTGTGGACAACAGCTCAAGGAATGAATTGACCGACTGAAAGATCAGTAAGCACAACAAATCCTGGTGGACCAACTGCTTCCCGAGGCCATGATTTCTGTGGGCAGAACTCATGCTTGTCTCTCTGTCTCTGAAACACTGGCACATTTGGAACCCAGCCTGTTTTTGGGGCTTCTCTGGTACCTCAGATGGTAAAGAATCTGCCTGCAATGAGAGAGACCTGGGCTAAATTCCTGGGTTGGAAAGATCCCCTGGAGACGGAAAAGGCTACCAACTCCAGTATTCTTGCCTGGAGACTCTCATGGACAGTAGAGCCTGGCGGGCTACAGTCAGTGGGGTCACAAAGAGTCAGACATGACTAAGTGACTAACATGCACACACACACACACACACACACACACACACACACACAGAGTTATTATGATTATAGAATGTCTATGGAACACAAAGAATGAGCTGAAAAGGCCCTGCACACATAAAAAGTTGAGAAGAAATGCTTTGAACGGAGTCCACTTGCCTTTCTTTGAAAGGACATTCTGTTCACAGGATGGGGTGGGCGTGTTGGCTTCTCTCCTTCTAGTAATTTGTCTATAGAGCCAGGTTCACATGAGGACTGAAGCTAAACAATTTAGGGCCCAAGTGTGTAAGTTTTCAATCTGGAAGTACAGCTATCTGTTTCTTCCAGGGGTAATTTTTGTAATTCTGGTGTTAGCATCAAAATAAGGGGCTAAACTGGAGTCAGGTCCTGAAGGAGAGGTACAATTTGGATATTATTATAGCAGAAGGTGGTTTTGCAATGTGTGTGTGTGGCGGGGGAGTATAGAGCATCAGAACCTAGGTGGAGAATGATAGAGGCCCGACATTTAAAGAATGAGACTCAGCTAAATTAGGGGAGAAAAGGAAATGGAGTAGAGGACACAAAGATGACACGTAACTGGAAAGAATGTTGGATTTGTCAATAGGCAGTTTCGATGAAAGATAGCATTAGGCTGTTGAAGAGGTGCTAAAGAGCCTCTTGAGGAGGGTGAAAGAGGAGAATGAAAAAACTGGCTTAACTCAACTTTCAAAAAACTAAGATCATAGCATCCAGTTCCATCACTTCACGGCAAATAGAAGGGGAAAAAATGGAAGCAGTGACAGATTTTATTTTCTTCGACTCCAAAATCACTGCAACCAGTGACTGCAGCCATGAAATTAAAAGAAGCTTGCACCTTTGAAGGAAAGCTATGATAAACTTAGTCAGCCTATTAAAAGGCACAGACAGCACTTTGCTGACAAAAGTCCCTATAGTCAAAGCTATGGTTTTTCCAGTAGTCATGTATGGATGTGAGAGTGGGACCAAAAAGAAGGCTGAGTGCCAAAGAATTGATGCTTTTGAATTGTGGTGCTGGAGAAGACTTTCTAGAGTCCCTTGGATAGCAAGGAGATCAAATTGATGCAGTCAATCCTAAAGGGAACAACCTTGAATATTCATTGGAAGAACTGATGCTGAAGCTGAAGCTCCAATCCTTTGGCCACCTGATGCAGAGCCAATTCATTGGAAAAGACCCTGATGCTGGAAAAGACTGAAGGCCAAAGGAGAAAGGGATGGCAGAGGATGAGATGGTTGGATAGCATCCCTGATTCAATGCATCTGAGTCTGAGCAAACTCCGGGAGACAGTGAAGGACAGGAAAGCTCGGCAAGCTGCAGTCCATGGGATCATAGAATTGGACACGACTGAGTGACAGAACAACATCCGAGATGGAATTCTGGGTCTGCCACTTACTAGCTCTTGCAAGCCATTTAACTTTAGTTTCCTTATCTGTAGTATCTACCTTATAGGGTTGTCATGAGGATTAAATAAGGAAATTCCTGTAAGGCTTTCAGCACAGAAAACTCAATCCATGTTAGTTATTATTAGCATGGGGTTAGGGATCTTAGACATTGCTTTGAGGGGAAGTTACTGGAGACTTCTAGCATGGGAATGATGATTTTAGGACATTGGCAGAAAGCTATTGAATTTAGATAGAGAAAGAGGGTAGTTTGGAGGTCATTACAGTGATCTGGATATGAGGTAATTGGGTCATGGCTTGGGATGATGTTAATGAGAATAAAAGGGAAAGGGTAAATGTGACAGTCATTTTAGGATTTAAAAATTTAGTGAATAAAAGGGACAAAAGAGAGAGATGAATAAAAGATGATGTCCAGTTGTTGGACTTGGCCTTCTAAAATAGTGGAATCATTGGATCAATAGAGGAACTTGTTTGGGAGGGAAATCGTTTTGAGATTTATCTATTAATATTAAAATTATGATGGACCACCATCCAAATGGACCTCTCCAGGTGGCCATCACAAGTGTTCAAAGAGAACATTGAACATTTTTTATGTGAAGACCCACATACATTTCCTTAGCTTCAATTTTGTACTACTTACATTTTCTCCCTCTATTTCATACTCTTATAGTATTGTTTATTTAATATTTTACTGTAATTTGACTTAAACTTCTTTTTTTTCACTTCATCTAGGCAATAATGTCTGTGAAATCTCAGGCTTTATGTGCTAGTTATATTTTGTCTAATATACAGTGAAATAAAATAACTATTACAAAAGAAATATCATCCATATTCTTCCTAAAATCATCCCCAATATCATTATTGTTATATACACATTTGTGAAACATGGATAAAAATGAAAAAACATAAAAAAAACATTGATTTTTCTCATGGAATAGAATAGCAAGAAGATCAGAAAGCTAAAGTGAGGGAGAGAAAATGGCCAGGGAATTACAGAGAAAGATATCAGTATAGGAAAAAAACCCAAGTACCTGTAATGTCATGACAAATAGGTTGAGGGGCAGCATGGTGAGAGGGAGGGGTGTTACGAGAAAATTTCAAGAAAGGGTAGTAAAAATGCTAAAATATCGAAGAATAAATTTTTGAAAGAGCCCTGGTATCTAGAATTAGAATAACCAAAGGAAGGTCAGATTCTGGGTATATGTATGTATATGTATTTTACTTTTTACTTTTTAATTGACATATATTTGGTTTGTAGTGTTTCAGTTATACAGCAAAGTGCTTCACTTATATATATATATATATGTATTTATATTCTCTTTGAGATTCTTTTCCATTATAGGTTATTACAAAATACGGAATATAATTCCCTGGGCTATATAATAGGTCCTTGTTGTTATCTATTATCTGCAGAGTAGTGTGTATCTGTTAGCCCTAAACTTCTAATTTATCCCTACCCTCACCCCCACTTCAGATGGTAAAGAATCTGCCTGCAATATGGGAGACCCAGGTTTGATCCCTGGGTTGGGAAGATCCCCTGGAGAAGGGAAAGGCTACCTACTCCAGTATTCTTGCCTGGATAATCCCATGGACTGAGGAGCCTGGTGGGCTACAGTCCATGGGGTCACAAAGAATCAGACACGACTAAGCTACTAACTCTTTCACTTCACTTTCTCGCCCCTGCTTTGGTAACCATAAGTTTGTTTTAATGTCTATGAGTTTATTTCTGTTGTGTAAATAAGTTCATTTGTTTTTAGATTCTGCATATAAGCATTTGTCTTTCACTGATTTACTTCACTTAGCGTTATAATCTCTAAGTCCATCCATGTTGATGCAAATGACATTATTTCATTCTTTTTTTTTATGGCAAATTACAACTCAATAAGCCCATGAACATATATCACCAAGAGGCATGTACTAGAATGTTAATGGCCACACTTCTCTAATATGCCAGTGAAGTGAAACTGAAAAGTGTTAGTCGTTCAGCCATGTCTAACTCTTTGTGACCCCTTGGATTGTAGTCCACCAGGCTCCTCTGTCCATGGGATTCTCCAGGCAAGAATACTGGAGTGGGTTGCCATTCCCTTCTCCAGGGCATTTTTCTGACCCAGGGGTCAAACGCAGGTCTCCCACACTGCAGGCAGATTCTTTACCATCTGAGCCACCAGGGAAGCCCCATAATACCCTGAACAGGAAACCACTCAAACAACGTGATCCAACAGCAGAATGGATCATAGGTGTGTGGAGTGTGGTGTAGCCACACAGTAAGAAACCACTGTGGGTGAATCTCTTAGCATCACATTAGCAAGACAGACATTTGAAGAGTACATTCCCAATGATTCCATTCACGTGACACACAGAAACGAAGGCAAAACTAAGCTCTGTGAAGTGAGGACAGTGGCTGCCCTTAGGAGGAGAGGGAAAATTACTGGAAGGCGTAAGTCGTGGACTTCCGGGTTGCCGACCATGCTCTGTGACTGGTCTTAGTAAATAGATGTAGTCAGTCTGGGGAAACTGATCAAGTCATGCACGTATAATGTGTGCATTTTCATTAGAAATGAAGCTTTCCAGGTGGCAGACGTGGTAAAGAACGTGCCTGCCAATGCAGGAGACATAAGAGACGTGGGTTTGATCCCTGGGTCTGGAAGATCCCCATGAGTAGCGAATGGTAACCCACTTCAGTGTTCTTGCCTGGAAAATTCCACAGACAGAGGAGCCTGGCGGGTTACAGCCCATGGGGCCGCAGAGAGTCGGACACGACTGAGCGACTAAACACCCTCACAAACACAACATTAAAAAGATAAAAATGTATTAATGAAAGATAAAATAATCGAAAGCATTGTAAGCAGCCAAGTAAAGCTAAATTACTTAGTCTGTGGAGATTTCTCATCTCACTTGTTTTTTAATCACCACTTGCTGCCTCCTGGGCTAGAAGGGCTGATTCAAGCCACAGAAACGGGGAGTAAACATTTGTATAAATAGGATGCATGTCATTTTGGTTTGATTGACAGTTTAATTAGGCACATGTTCTTTCATTGCCATTCTAATTAAATTGGTGGTGGATCCAGAAATTCCAGGTTGTTACATTTGTCTCTTGATTGTTGGATTTTTTTTTAAAGGATTTATTATACTTATGAACAGGATGGTGTCCTTGGCATGAAGAAGCCACACTCACTGCAGCAGAAAGGTTAATTTTATTATATTAACAATGAAATTGCTAAACGAAGGGGCAAAACATGGGAAAATTGCCCCATTGCTCCCCAGTGTCAGTCAGTCACAAAACAGGGCTTCTGGAACGTGGAAACCAGCCTTGAATTTAAGAGCAGCAGCAAAAAGCAACTGAAAGTCCTTGCCAATTTTACAAGGCAATCTCAGGCTCCCTCTCGCTGGCTTTTTTTTTTT
>SJYV01050321.1:815118-856789 GCA_006410875.1 Neotragus pygmaeus
CAAGAAGATCAGAAAGCTAAAGTGAGGGAGAGAAAATGGCCAGGAATTACAGAGAAAGATATCAGTATAGGAAAAAAACCCAAGTACCTGTAATGTCATGACAAATAGGTTGAGGGGCAGCATGGTGAGAGGGAGGGGTGTTACGAGAAAATTTCAAGAAAGGGTAGTAAAAATGCTAAAATATCGAAGAATAAATTTTTGAAAGAGCCCTGGTATCTAGAATTAGAATAACCAAAGGAAGGTCAGATTCTGGGTATATGTATGTATATGTATTTTACTTTTTACTTTTTAATTGACATATATTTGGTTTGTAGTGTTTCAGTTATACAGCAAAGTGCTTCACTTATATATATATATATATGTATTTATATTCTCTTTGAGATTCTTTTCCATTATAGGTTATTACAAAATACGGAATATAATTCCCTGGGCTATATAATAGGTCCTTGTTGTTATCTATTATCTGCAGAGTAGTGTGTATCTGTTAGCCCTAAACTTCTAATTTATCCCTACCCTCACCCCCACTTCAGATGGTAAAGAATCTGCCTGCAATATGGGAGACCCAGGTTTGATCCCTGGGTTGGGAAGATCCCCTGGAGAAGGGAAAGGCTACCTACTCCAGTATTCTTGCCTGGATAATCCCATGGACTGAGGAGCCTGGTGGGCTACAGTCCATGGGGTCACAAAGAATCAGACACGACTAAGCTACTNTTTGATCCCTGGGTTGGGAAGATCCCCTGGAGAAGGGAAAGGCTACCTACTCCAGTATTCTTGCCTGGATAATCCCATGGACTGAGGAGCCTGGTGGGCTACAGTCCATGGGGTCACAAAGAATCAGACACGACTAAGCTACTAACTCTTTCACTTCACTTTCTCGCCCCTGCTTTGGTAACCATAAGTTTGTTTTAATGTCTATGAGTTTATTTCTGTTGTGTAAATAAGTTCATTTGTTTTTAGATTCTGCATATAAGCATTTGTCTTTCACTGATTTACTTCACTTAGCGTTATAATCTCTAAGTCCATCCATGTTGATGCAAATGACATTATTTCATTCTTTTTTTTTATGGCAAATTACAACTCAATAAGCCCATGAACATATATCACCAAGAGGCATGTACTAGAATGTTAATGGCCACACTTCTCTAATATGCCAGTGAAGTGAAACTGAAAAGTGTTAGTCGTTCAGCCATGTCTAACTCTTTGTGACCCCTTGGATTGTAGTCCACCAGGCTCCTCTGTCCATGGGATTCTCCAGGCAAGAATACTGGAGTGGGTTGCCATTCCCTNTAATATGCCAGTGAAGTGAAACTGAAAAGTGTTAGTCGTTCAGCCATGTCTAACTCTTTGTGACCCCTTGGATTGTAGTCCACCAGGCTCCTCTGTCCATGGGATTCTCCAGGCAAGAATACTGGAGTGGGTTGCCATTCCCTTCTCCAGGGCATTTTTCTGACCCAGGGGTCAAACGCAGGTCTCCCACACTGCAGGCAGATTCTTTACCATCTGAGCCACCAGGGAAGCCCCATAATACCCTGAACAGGAAACCACTCAAACAACGTGATCCAACAGCAGAATGGATCATAGGTGTGTGGAGTGTGGTGTAGCCACACAGTAAGAAACCACTGTGGGTGAATCTCTTAGCATCACATTAGCAAGACAGACATTTGAAGAGTACATTCCCAATGATTCCATTCACGTGACACACAGAAACGAAGGCAAAACTAAGCTCTGTGAAGTGAGGACAGTGGCTGCCCTTAGGAGGAGAGGGAAAATTACTGGAAGGCGTAAGTCGTGGACTTCCGGGTTGCCGACCATGCTCTGTGACTGGTCTTAGTAAATAGATGTAGTCAGTCTGGGGAAACTGATCAAGTCATGCACGTATAATGTGTGCATTTTCATTAGAAATGAAGCTTTCCAGGTGGCAGACGTGGTAAAGAACGTGCCTGCCAATGCAGGAGACATAAGAGACGTGGGTTTGATCCCTGGGTCTGGAAGATCCCCATGAGTAGCGAATGGTAACCCACTTCAGTGTTCTTGCCTGGAAAATTCCACAGACAGAGGAGCCTGGCGGGTTACAGCCCATGGGGCCGCAGAGAGTCGGACACGACTGAGCGACTAAACACCCTCACAAACACAACATTAAAAAGATAAAAATGTATTAATGAAAGATAAAATAATCGAAAGCATTGTAAGCAGCCAAGTAAAGCTAAATTACTTAGTCTGTGGAGATTTCTCATCTCACTTGTTTTTTAATCACCACTTGCTGCCTCCTGGGCTAGAAGGGCTGATTCAAGCCACAGAAACGGGGAGTAAACATTTGTATAAATAGGATGCATGTCATTTTGGTTTGATTGACAGTTTAATTAGGCACATGTTCTTTCATTGCCATTCTAATTAAATTGGTGGTGGATCCAGAAATTCCAGGTTGTTACATTTGTCTCTTGATTGTTGGATTTTTTTTTAAAGGATTTATTATACTTATGAACAGGATGGTGTCCTTGGCATGAAGAAGCCACACTCACTGCAGCAGAAAGGTTAATTTTATTATATTAACAATGAAATTGCTAAACGAAGGGGCAAAACATGGGAAAATTGCCCCATTGCTCCCCAGTGTCAGTCAGTCACAAAACAGGGCTTCTGGAACGTGGAAACCAGCCTTGAATTTAAGAGCAGCAGCAAAAAGCAACTGAAAGTCCTTGCCAATTTTACAAGGCAATCTCAGGCTCCCTCTCGCTGGCTTTTTTTTTTTTCTTTTTTCTTTTACTGCAGTTAGTTTAGAGTGATGCTGTAACTTTAATGGTTACTAGGAATAAACACAACCCAGCTCCAGCAGGGCTTATTCAAAAAGGGTGACTGTAGACTCAGAAAAAAATTCAGGGGCCCTTTGGTTCATGCCCCTGGCTCTGGGCTATAGACTGTCTGGAAATCACTACTAGGGACCCAGTCATCTGAATTGGTAAGGCAGGCTGGTAATGGAGCTTTGCTCTCTCCCTTTTTGTACTCTGACCCTTTGGGATTCAGCCTAGATTGTCTCCACTAGTTAATTTTAGTTTTGCATAATTAGGATTAAAGAATGTCTTAAAAAAATTTTTTTTAAGAATTTCTTTTCCTCTCAGATATTTTTACTTAATTTAGGGTAGGTAATTGGAATCTTGTTTTCTCTCAGAGTAAACTAGATAGAAGGTGTTTGGGTATAAGTCAAAATTAGTGTGTGAGAGTTCTATGGAGATTTCAACTCAAATCTACACACTTTATAAATATATTTTTTTCAGAATTAGTCACAATATATTACTTGTAATGCAAAAGCTAGACATAGTAAGCCTTACATATTAAATTAGATAACTTTTAAGAGGAGATATCAGCATATAGGTAAGGTTTTATCACTATTTTTTAGCTATTTCCCATCTTGTGGGTGCATGCTATGTTGCTTCAGTCATGTCAGACTCTTTGCAACCCCATGGGCGGTAGCCCACCGGGCTCCTCGGTCCATGGGATTTTGCAGGCAAAAATACTGCAGTGGGTTGCCATTTCCTCCCCCAGGGGATCTTCCTGACTCAGGGATTGAACCTATTTCTCCTTTGTCTCTTGCATTGCATGCAGATTCTTTACCACTGAGCCACGGGGAAGCCCATTTCCTGTCTCATCTTAATCTAATTTTAATCTCGCCCCTGATCATCAGGGGGCTTCCCTGATAGCTCAGTTGATAAAGAATCCATCTGCAATACAGGAGACCCTAGTTTGATTCCTGGGTCAGGAAGATCTGCTGGACAAGGGATAGGTTACCCACTCCAGTATTCTTGGGCTTCCCTTGTGGCTCAGCTGGTTAGGAATCTGCCTGCAATGCAGGAGACCTGGATTTGATCCCTGGATTGGGAGGTCCCCCTGGAGAAGGGAAAGGCTACCCACTCCAGTAGTCTGGTCTGGAGAATATAGTCCATGGGGTTACAAAGATTTGGACTGGATTGAGCAACTTTCACTTTGTGATCATCAGGATGACTGTTTCCAAATCACTGACTCAGCACTGACTTGGAGACATATGCAATCAGTTCAATTCACTGAACATTCACTGAGGGCTTCCCTGGTGGCTCAGATGGTAGAGAATCTACCTGCAATGGAGGAGACCTGGGTTCGATTCCATGGACAGAGGAACCTGGGGGGCTACAGTCCGTGGGGTCACAAAGAGCCAGACAAAACTGAGTGACTAACTTACAACATTTATGATATATCAGGCACTGTACTTGATGTTAGAGACAGAAAATGAATAAGAAACTAGTCCTATCTTTTTTTTTTTAAAGATTTTTTGATATGAACCATTTTTAAAAGTCTCTATCAAATTTGTTACAACATTGCTTCTTTTTTTACACTTTGGTTTTCTGGCTGCAAGGCATGTGGGATCTTAACTCTCTGTCCAAAGACTGAACCCATGCCCCCTCCATTGGAAGGAAAGTCTTAACCACTGGGATTCCAGGGTAGCCCCCAAACTGTTCCTGTCTTAAAGGAACTCAAACTTAGATAGAAAGGCAAACATATAATGGCAGGATATTAGAGGATAAAGGTAAGTAGAAATTATAGATAAAGAACAGAGAAGGAAGGAATTGGCTTTGAAGATTAGGGGGATTCTTGGAAAGGCCTCTTGAAGAAGGGAATATCTGGACTTAGTTTTGAAGGATGAAGAGGGTTTTTCCCAAAAGACTTTGAAAGAGAAAGAATGCAGTGAGCACAGGCATAAATACTTGAAGCAACCTAGCCTGTGCTGGGAACTAGAGGTAAAGTTTTTGTAGGTAGATAGAGGCAAATGGTACCTTGATGTTAATCTTGGACCTTCTGTAAGTGATGGGACAAGTGAGAAGGATTCTAAATAGGTAGGATGATTGGCCCACTTAGGTGCAGCTTGGATGATGGACTGACTCAGTGCCTGGAGGTGGAAATGCTATTAAAAGTAGGAGGACTGATGATCCTATTTGCAGGGCAGGAATGGAGATACAGACACAGAAAACAGACTTGTGGACATAGTAAGGGAAGAAGAGTAGCATTGAAACATATATATTACCATAGGTAAAATAGATAGCTAGTGGGAAGTTGCTGTATAATAGAGGGAGCTCAGCTGTGTGCTCTGTGATAACCTAGAGGGATAGGATGAGTAGGAGGGCTGGGGGAGTAGGAGGGGTGCTCTGGAAGGAGGGAATGTATGTATACTTATGGCTTCTTCACATTGTTCTATGGCAGAAAGTAACACAACATTGTAAAGCAATTATCCTCCAATTAAACAAAAGCAGGAAGAACAATTAAGAGATTGTTGCATTAGTTTAGGTTAGTGATGATGAGAATTTGGACAAAAATGTCAAGACAGTTGGAAAGAAAAAGACAATTTGAGAGAGATTTAGGACAAGCAGTACTTGGTGATGAGATGTGCTTAGTTTAACAAACTCTCCTCCACCTCATCTGATAACCTTTGCTACCTTCATTGTGATCTCCATCCCAGGATCTTGGGACCATGGATATCTTGACCCCTCAGGAGCTGAGCACACCTCTCTGCTGGGACTCCAAGCTGATTGGCTTAGAGGCTCAAGACCTTCCAAACCTCACCAGCTCCTCTTCACCATAATTCCTAATCACATAGCAATACTGTCCAGAGAATGCAAAGCCCCAACCCAGGCTTCTCAAACCTAGAAGGTTTCCTCAGGTACTTGTTAGAAGGCAAAGAGAACAACCTGGAATACTTCTCTCCATCTGCTCTTTGAGCTTTAGTTGGCAGCTGCTCACTAGGTGTAGCATTATTTAAATACTTTTCTAATGAACATCTTAAGCTTATGATCTGACTTACTTTAGAGAATTCTATTTATACACCTAAAGATATATTAGAATAGAATCTCTGAAAAACACATTTTTACACAACAGGAAACTGAGCAATTCATGAACAGATATTAATAATGGGTCTATTCTTGTTTTCAATCACACAAAAAATAGTCCTGAAAAAAATCCATTTTAGGTGCAGCAGTTCAGACACTCTAGGTTGCAAATACTAGAAAAGCTAAGTCAAGTTGGATTAGGCTCCAAAGGAAAATTATGAGCATACACAGTAGGGGAAAGCCATTTTATTCCCTTCTTCAGGGGATCTTCCAGACCCAGGGATCAAACCTGAGTCTCCTGCATTGCGGGCGGACTCTTTACCTTCTAATCCAACAGGGGAGCCCCTATAGCAGGGGATACAGACATGACCTCATCCAGGGCCATCCAGACAGCAGTCTCTACTTCCTGGCTTGCTTCTTCAAGTTGGCTCCATCCTTTACATCAATCCATAGGTTGCAAGATGGAAGCCAACAGCTCCACGTCCATATACACACCAAGTTTTAAGTCTACAGGTAAAATCAAAGCCAGGAAAACTTGATGCTCTACTTAGAGGAGATTCTCCAGAAAAATCCCCAGAAATGGGGCTGTTTCTCACAGAAAGTTCTGAGTTCTGGTACCAGAAGAGAGACAGAATTACAAAAAACTAAAGACAAGGAAGGGCTTCCCAGTTGGAGATAATGGTAAAGAACCCACCAGCTCATGCAGGAGACATAAGAGATGTGGGTTCGATCCCTGGGTTGGGAAGATCCCTTGGAGGAGGGCATGACAATCTGCTCCAGTATTCTTGCCTGGAGAATCCCATGGACAGAGGAGCCTGGCAGACTACAGTCCTTGGTGTCATACATGACTAAAGTGACTTAGCACAGCACAGCACAGCACAAAGACAACAAATACCTACTAGGAAATCCAAACATTCAGAGAGGAGAATGAAACTTTGAGTTTATGGAGTCAACTGCTTCATTTGCCATCTACTCAGCAACTCACCCAATGATAGGCGCATGATCCGTGCTCACTAAATATTTGTTGAATGAGTGAATACTGTACACTCTTCTTGTCAGAACTGCCCTCTGGTGTTTTGATTCTGAGAGAGGGAAATGCACAGGAGACATGTGGTTCTGTCATTATGGTCATCCCTCATGCCATCGTCCCACCACCCTGAAACCATCATCCGATACTTGAGTTGTCTGTTCACTCATCTACATCTCCCCTGGACTACAAACCCCTGAGAACCGGGGCTATGTCCTTCCTCTTTGGCATAAAGGATGAGGCATAACATTGATACAATGTCTGTTCTCAGTAATTATGGGCTGTATATATGCATGAAGACTCTTGAGAATCCCTTGTACAGCAAGGAGATCAATGCAGTAAATCCTACAGGGAATCAACCTTGAATATTGACAAGGAAGACTGGTGCTGAAGCTGAAGCTTCAATGCTTTGGTCACCTGATGCGAAGAGCTGACTAAGAGCTGGAAAGGACCTTGTTGCTGAGAAGGATTGAAGGCAGGAGGAGAAGGGGCAACAGAGGATGAGATGGTTGGCTGGCATCACTTACTCAGTGGACATGAGTTTGAGCAAACTTTGGGAGTTGGTGATGGACAGGGAAATCTGGCATGCTGCAGACCATGGACTCGCAAAGAGTCAGACGTGATTTACCAACTGAACAACTGTGCATGCATGCATGAATGAATGAACAATCGATTGAGAGGCAGCTCTTTTAAGTCCTTCAGAAAATTACAGTTTAGCAGTGATTTCCATACTTGTTTGCACATTTGAACTACCTTGGGATAGGGACAACGTCTTCAAAATATTCTAAAGCCCAGGATGCACTCTAGACCAATCAAGTCTCAGTATTTGAGGATTACATTAGGCCATCAGCAATATCTGAAGCTCCTCGGGTGACCCCAGTGTAGAGACAAGTTTTATTCAGAACTTGTCTGAATAAGTGGACTGTGGGGGACATCTGCGGTTGCCTTTTCTGGTGGACACCTCGGTTAATGACATTGTACCCTCTGGGACTAGGAGGTGAGAAAACTGCTGTATAACCAGGCCTAGGGAATGTCTCCAGGAACCTGGAAAGATAGAGAAGGGATGTTTATCAGACTCTACAATTTAAACTTGTGGTTGTGTCAGTCATTTATTAATACTTTCCTTTCTTTGTGTCAGTGCAGAAGAGTGAGCTAGAACACACCACTTGTAATAATAGCCAACAAATTGGATGTCTTCTGGTCTTGCTGTCTTCTTCAAAAGATGTTAAGAGCCCACAGGAATGATGTCCGGGTTCTGTGTCTCTCAAACACCCACCTTGGACAAGGTAAAGGGGTCTAACCCATCCAAAGCAAATCTTAGAATTTAAACTTTAGTACCATTAAAACTGCAGAAACCATAGACCTCTCTTTCCATTAGATCCTTGCTATTCAGAGTGCAGTCAAGGGACCAGCAGAGTGGGCTTCCATTAGGATGTTTTTGGCCACTCTGAGAGGCATGTGGGATCTTAGTTCTCTGACCAGGGTTTGAACTCACACCCCTGCAATGACAGTGCAGTCTTAACCACTGGACCACCAGGGAAGTACCCCACTAGGAGCTTTTTAAAAATGTAGACTCTCAGACTCCAGACCTTCTGAATCAGAATGAACACTCTAACAAGACCCCGGGTGATGTGCATGCACATTTATGGCTAAGAAACACACATTTATACTACCTTGATGGGAAAAAAGAAAAAAATAAGTTTTGACATTCCTTCCATTGCTCAGAAAATGTCTTAATTTTTTTTTCTTCTTTTGTAGGATTTTGACTACTTGTATCTCTACTGGAAAATGCCCAAGATGCCTACATCTTTGACTTGTGAAAAATAGGCTTAGGTTTTGGGCTCTCAAAACAGTGTTTGGAGATTCTTATATTAACGTTTGGAGGCCTGAGTCTTTGCATTTAACTAGAGGAATTCTAGACTTCTTAATTCTAAGCTGTATTACTCTAGCAACTACAGTGAAGCAAGGAGATGGTCTGAATGTACCTACTCTGGACTGGCCAGTTCCTATCCTCATCATCTTTATCCTTTATGTTTGCAAGTATCTTGGTTTAGCTGGGAAAAAATTATCTGAATGAAAATTCAATCAATGTAAACCTGTTCTTGTGCAAAGGGATTATGAAACAATCAGGAACTGCTGCAGAAATGTGATTTACTTGATTTGTGAAAAGAAGGGTTTACTGAGATCAAAGGTCAGAGATCAAAATTTTTAAAAACATATTTATTTGGCTAAACCAGGTCTAAGTTGTGGGATCTTTAGTTGTCGTGTGCAGGGTCTTTCTTAGTTGCAGCATATGGGATCTAGTTCCCTGCCAGAGATGAAACCTGGACCCCCTGCCCTGGAAGCCTGGAGTCTTAGCCACTGGACCACTGGGGAAGTCCCCTAGAGATCAAAATTTAAGGCTAAATCTAGGCAGAATGGGTAGGGCTAGTAGAAGTCGGGGTACATATGGCAATCAGGTTGGGAAAAATGGGGTGTTTGATGGTAAATGAGGGTTCCATAGTTTTGGTATGGAATCCAGGGAAATGAATTTGCACCCATGTTGGAATTACCTGGAACACCTGAAGCCCCAGTGGAAAGCCCTGACATTCTTCCTGCAGGAGCTAATGGGTCTGATGTGAAATGAGTGGTAATAGGAAATCAGATTTCTGCGTTTAGACTCTAATCTAGATTTAGTTGCAAAGTTCTAAAATATACACGTGTATTCATCTGTTAGGGCTGCCATCACATAGAGGCACAGACCAGGTGGCTTAAACAACAGACATTAATCTCCTCACAGTTCTGGAGGCTCTGACCCCAAGATCAAGGTGTCAGTAGGGCTGGTTTCTTCTGAGGCCTCCCCTTGGCTTGTACGTGACCACGTTCTCACTCTGTCTTCTCAGTGTCTCTCTGTGCTTGTCTGTGTCCTGTTTTCTTCTTGTAAGGACATGAGTCAGAGTAGATCCACCCTCGGGACCCCATGGACTGCCGCACGCCAGGCCTCCCTGTCCTTCACCATCACCCAGAGCTTGTCCAAGTTCATGTCCATTGGATTTGAGCATGCGCCCTGGAGACCCAATTTAACTTCAATTTCCTCTTTAAAGAGGCTTCCCAGGTGGCTTATCCATAAAGAATCAGCCTGCCAGCTGCCCTGGTGGGTCAATGGGTAAAGAATCTCCCTGCCAATGCAGGAGTAACAGGTTCTATCCCTGGTCCGGGAAGATCCCACGTGCCTCGGAGCAACTTAAGCCCCTGTGCCACAACTGCTGAGACTGTGCTCTAGAGCCCAGGAGTTGCAACTACTGAGCCTGCCTGACTCAGCTACTGAAGCCTGTGTGCCCTAAAGCTGGTGCTCCCCAACAAGAGAAGCCACTGCTGTGAGAAGCCCCATGCACGGCAAATAGAGAGTAGCCCCCACTTGCTGCAACTGGAGAAAAACCCAAGCACCGGTGAAGATCCAGAACAGCCAAAAATAATAAATAAATATTTAAAAAAGAAATATGCCTGCCAACACAAGAGACACGGTTTCGATCCCTGGGTTGGGANGTTCTAACTGTTGCTTCCTGACCTGCAGAGCTGATTCACTTAGTTGTACAACAGAAACTAATGCAACATTGTAAAGCAGTAATACTACCCCCCCCAAAAGTCTCTCATTTAGCTAATATATGTACAGCACAGACTTTGTGCTATTAATAGGTAATGCCTTCAAACGTAAACTCATTTGCTCTCTCATAACAACAGGAACCGTCATCACTTCTGCTCTACAGAAGACAACACAGATGCATAGGGAGGTCACAGAACAAAGTCACAAACCTGATAAATGGCAGAGCTTGGAGTCAACCCAAACCGCGTGACTCTAGACCTTGTCCTCTTTGCACCATCCTCTCTTTCATCCACCCATAATATAGCACATTTCTGGTTTCTCCATTTGAGAGTCAAAAAGAGTGCCTCGCAGTACTTTCTGAAACGTTCCAGTCACCGGACAGAATTGGAATCCTACGTACAAACTGCTCTCTGGACGGCCGTGCAGTAAAAGAAGTAGAACAGCACTCAGCTGGTTCATTAGAGCCTTAGTCATTGAACCTTCTCTGTCTTTTCATTGACTTCAGCCTAGACTAGACAAGGCCTCCCAGGGAGCATGCTAAAGCTCCCAGAACTGTGATCGATGGCCCGGAAGGGTGTACAGAGGGAACATTACAGAAATGCCTGCGGGGAACGGAGGCTCAGAAAAGAGCTGGGATGTGGGCAGGAAATAATGTGAAAGAAATAATCATGGGTGGAGTGTAAAAACCCTGTGGTTGAAAACTCCAAAATGATGATGTCACACACTTATTTTTGCCTGTCTTTCCTCCCAATGATTGAAGAGCTACCATTATATGAAGATAGAGCCAACATAGTCAGTTTCAATACTTGTTATCGTAGTCTGTGTTGAAATAGGGCAGGGAACTTGGGCCAGTTACTCGTGGTCAGAGTGGTCCCACGCTGGAAGGAAAGAGGGCAGAGAGTACTATTTAGAGGCGGGACTGGTAGGAAGGTTACATCAAACGTGGAAGCACTTTGTATGAAGTTTTCATTCCAGTTTGCTGTGAGGCTTCATGGATAGACAATAAAAATACGAGTGCTGAATATTAGTCCTCCTGGTTGCTTATTGCTTTTTATCATCTAAATAACTTGCGCTAATTTCTAACATTCAACATTTATGGACTTCCAGGAACTCATAAATGTCACATCAGGCTGCCTCCTGGTGAATTTTTAATCAAGGGGGAGAATTTCAGCCACAAATAGACCAAGATTCAAGAGGCCCAATATTGATCGGGCAAAGTGGCACTTATGAACTTGAGGTTGAAGTAGTTTGGATAAAAGGAAGCTGGGCTTTTGATGGCCCCATAGCCATCTTCTTCCATCCAGTTCAGGTGGGTGTCAGATGTCCCCTTAGAGTTATCGCATAGCAACAAATAGTGTGAGATCTACTAAATTCTCATCCCAATAGCTGTCAGTATGAGAAGGAAAAGCTGCAGTTCTGGCCCAGGTCAGATAGCATCTCAGTTAGAGATCCTATAGATGTCACACTCCAATCCCAAAGCCAATTGTCCTGTTCGCCTCCATTTAGGATAGAAGGTGTCCTTGGGTGGAAAGGCCCAAGCCAAGAGGCTCTGCATGTTCTGCTCGGCACAGGGCCTGGTCTCCAAGTCTGAGGCCTTGAATCGTCCCTGCAGAGACTCAGAGCAGCACTTGTTATGTCAGGGATCACTCAGCCCTGTGAATGATGTCTCTCACTAATGCCAAGCCATGAATCATTGGTCTGTGGTACTGTAAAATTAACATGCACCACTATAAATAACTCTTCTGTAATGGGCTGTCATTGATGGCTTTTTGGAAAGGCTTGACTCAGGAGTAAGGGTTTTAATGACTGTAATTGAAATTAGATGAAAAGCATCGGTATTGGGCTTTTTTCTGACCCGTGCGAGGACAAATTCCATCATATGTCAAAACAATTATGCTGCATCAAACCTGAGGGACATGGTGCCCTGGCCACTCTCCTCCAGCACCTCTGACAAAGCCCCCCGAGGTGTTTCCTGGTGAGTGACAGGGCCCACGCCGGGCCTTCAAAGAGGACCTGAACAGAGCCAGGCAGAGCTGGCAGAGCATCCCCCACAACTCCCAAAGGACAGCCATTACCAGCGGGAAGAGTCATTATTATTAATAACAACGACTTTCCTTTGTAAAGCGGGATATGGTTTACAAAGCTCTTGCATGTCCATTATCTCATTTGATCCTCACCAAGGCACTGAGAGGTAGGTCAGACGTCCCTGCTATTATCCGCCTCAGATGTCTGCAGAGATGGAGGCTCAGAGAGCTGATGACTTGCCCAAGGTCGCACAGCCAGTAAGGGATGCAGCAGGAACTGGGATCTGGGATGGGTCAGGAGGGCTCCTGTTGAGTCTCTTTCTCTTCCTGTCTGACCAGCACGCCTCTTGCTCCTGTGAAGTACTCAACCCTAAGTAATCTGGACAGACCCCTGTAGCCTCATCATTAACAGAGAAAGACCACAGAGGACAAATGCAAATGTAGGATGTTTTTCAGTGACCGACTCGAATTTTAAACAGCTTTTCCTACTACCATCTGAGTGATGAGCAGAGGTTCTAAGCAACTGGATGGAGAAGTTTTGAAACAGACTGGATTGGAACTCCAGTGCTCTCTTTTCATTTTGCTTCTGGTGGGATTGAAAGCTTCAAGAGCTTCCCGGAGGGTGATGTTTCCTGGAGGTCTTATGAAGGATCAGGCTTTCACAAGGAAAAGCCCCAAGATTGGAGATTAAGGCCCAGAGAGATCTGGGTCTCTGAGTCTCTGAAGCCCCGCTACCTCTCTGTTCCCTGGAATCAGATGTAGCTCTGCTTAAACATCCTGGTCCCCTGCACGTGTCCCAAGAAGGAGGGGTTCTGAAGTTGCCACCACACCCTTCAGACCCAGGACGGCTGTTGCTGGCCTTGCTCTTGGGAAGCAGATAAATCTCAGAAGCAGTAGAAACCATATGCTTCAGCCATTATCTTCCAAACCTCCCACCCCAGACAATTAGTCAGAGGAGCTGAGCCCACGTGGGCCTCCAGCCTTCTCATCTCCCCAACCAGCCTCCCGCGCTGGGCCAGAGGAGGTTTGCAAATGAACATGCAGCCAGCATACCTTTGTCCCTATAGCATGTCACCATTCCCCACCTGGAGACGGCTCCGTAATCCTCCTGTGCAAAAATAACAAGTCCCACATAGAGTTGCGTACATGGTCTAATTACACGTAACAAAACAGCTCCTCTCAGGAGAGAAGGAGTGTTTGCTAGTAAATTAAGAGATGCAAAAACCACTGTGCGCCATGCTGATTAATCCAGTTCTCTAGCAATGGGGAAGGATCCTTGAGAAATGGGTTTGCAGTTTGATGATAATTAGATGCCCACCATGGGGGCTTTTCATCCTCACCAGCTTTTGTGTGGAGGGAAGGGAGAACTACTGGGAAGGAGACTCAGAGCTGATTTGTTCGGGGTTGTGGGATGGAAATGGCTCCAAAAATCACTAATACTTATTAAATGGGTAAAGTTCCATGGAGCCCACCTGCATGGGCGCTCAGTACCTCTCACTGCCATTTTAGATGGGACAGCATCTGTACAGATCGAAACCTTTATTCCACTTTGCTCTGAAGAGCTGTGGATTTATCTGACTTTCTCTACCCCTTTTGGCACCGAGCTTGGAGAGCTACTCTGGGCTGCGGTCTAAGGGGACCTTATCGATTACAGAGAAGACAGAACAAACACATTAGAAAAACAGAGAAAAACCTGCTTACAGATAATTACAACTATAAAGACAGACTGTGTGGGTTTGAGTATGGACTGGGGGAAGGGACACACGCAGGGGGACACACATGCCACCTGAGGCTTAATACAAAGTGCCTGAGCTATCTAAAGGAGCTCTGTTTGAATTAGGGGGTTTGTCACTTCCCGGCAGCCACCTGAGCTCTCTGGGCCTTAGTTTTCTAATCTGCAACATGGGATTAGTAATTATTTCTGCCCTTCCTACTTTGAACTATTGTGGAGATTATATAGGAAAGCAGATGTGAAGATGCCTTGCAAACTGTATAACACAAATGTCATTTTCCCTCATATTAGCACAATGTCTAGCACATAGCAAGTGCCTAATAAATAGGCTAGTTGATGGATGGGAAGACAGATGCTAAAGGGTGAGAATGGAGTTATTTGAAACGTTTGAAAAACTCAAGGGAGATTTGCTCTAAATCATGGGTTTTTAATAGAATTTTTAAATGGGAAAGGGTGTGGAGATCTGCTAGGAAGAGCAAGGGAATATTCCTGACTGTACAAATGAAAAAATCTGAGTGAGAATAGCATATTCCCTTGGCTAGAATCTGAGTAGAGCAGGAGTTGAAGGGCATTAAGTAAAGAATGAGGAAAAGGAGAATTAATGGAAGGCTGGGAGGTCAGAGATTAGGTGCTGTGGTGGAGCTTGTGTCTGAGCAAATAGCTGATTGTATGAGCATCTATGTGAAGATGGCTGTCCATGTAAAGATGGGTAACCATGAAAACTGGACATCCTTGCAAAGATGAACATCCATATAAGGCCTGCAGCATCCTTGCAGAGATGGACACCCATGCAAGGCCTACAACATCCTTGCGAGAGAAGTTCAGGTTTGCAGTTGGCAATCAAAAAGCACATAGACTGTACACATATACAGAATCCAGAATTCTAGTGCTCCCACCACCTTTTGTGGTGGTAGTAATTGGGGATACAGGAAAGAAAGTGGAATGGGAATATATAGACTTGATCATGAGCTGAAACTCTGCCATATACTGATGGAGTGGCTACTGGAATGGGCCACCCTAATCTAATATCCAGGATCTCAAGAACTGGAACAGTTCAAGGACCTTATTTCAGAAACACTAAAAATCTCCAGGGAACCAAAGACAACGTGAGAATTCTGCAGGGGAGCCACCTCCCACACTCCTGCATCTTTTAGCCAGTGCTCTTCTGCAGAGTTGTAATCCCTAAAGATGAGAAAAAAAAAATATGTCTCCACTACAATAGAAAGAACTTCTGTGAGAAAGAACTGTGTTTTGAATGTTTTAATACACAGAAATTGACACCCATCTACTTGGGTATTCAAAAACCCTCTCTCTGGAATAGAATAACAATGCTTTCTTCTCTATATTTTCCTTGCATGCTGCCACGAACTGCTGTTGTGAAGCAAATCCTTCTGTTGCAATCTTTTATTTTTACCTCCCCCCCACTTTGTAAATCACTTTCTTTCTCTAAAAGATTAAAGTGTGGTAAAAGCTGCAAAGTGACTAAGAAAAGGACCCCTCTGAGTCAAGAGATATGCGCCCTCCCATGTATCTTTGAGTCAGAGCTGCTAATGTTTCTTGACATAATCCAGTTTATCTTTTGAATTTTTTCTCTCCTAGCATCAGGGTTTAGAGATTATTCTAAAGTGTTTGAGGATGGGAGATTTTGCCCTGGTGCATGAATCTCCCTTTCCATCATGCGGAACTTCCCGTCAAGGACCACGTGACTATGCTGTGACATGTTCATTCTTGGCACAACCTGGACATCCCTTTGCCCCCTACTGCCAAGTCATTTTGTGGGGTGGCGAAAGTGTGCCTTCAGGAGCCCCAAGCAGCCACTCATAGGTGGTAACCACCCACACCTTCCCTGTTCACATCCTGGTACAGAGGGGACTGTGTTGATTCAAATCCAGAGCCTCCCATTGCTAGTTGAGGTCTTTCAACACGTCACTTCACCTCTCTGAACTTTGATTTTCATCTGTAAAATGCAATGACAATACAGAACCGTTGGAAAATACTGATCATTGACAAATAGATCACATTTACTTTTATTTTGATAAAATAAATAAAATAGATCACATTTATTTTTTATTATGATAACATTTACTTTCTTGACACTTAATGGGCCTTTTATAGGTACAAGCTCACTTTCCACCTCTTTAGTTTAAAACATTTCTCCATCTCTCTTTCTCTCTCATTTTTCCTCTCTGCACAGACACATGTGGACAGATACATAAGAAACTGGCAACAAGGGTAGCTGCTATCTCAAAGTGAAAGTCACTCAGGCGTGTCCGACTCTTTGCGACCCCATGGACTACATAGTCCATGGAGTTCTCCAGGCCAGAATACTGCAGTGGGTAGCCTTTCCCTTCTCCAGGGGATCTTCCCAACCCAGGGATCAAACTCAGTCTCCCACATTGTAGGCAGATTCTTTACTAGCTGAGCCATAAGGGAAGCCCAAGAATACTGGAGTGGGTAGCCTATCCCTTCTCCAGCAGATCTTCCCAATCCAGGAATCGAACCAGGGTCTCCTGCATTGCAGGCGGATTCTTTACCAAATGAGCTATCAGGGAAGACCAGCTACTATCTAAGAGGATGTTTTTTACCTTTCACTGTTCAACTTTTTGTACTATTTGAATTTTTGTCGTTAGTGTGCATTTCTTTGAAAATATATTTGTCATTAGCATGTATTTCTTAAAAATAAGCAAAACACGTATATTTAGAAACTTTGCATTTCTAACCCTTAGTCCTTCCACCACACCTCCCCTTGCCCCCCTGGATCTTCTCTTTCTTTCCAGGCTTGGAAGTATCACACCAAAAAGGTACAAAAAGAAAAATCCACATGACTAATATTGATTGTAGGACTTATTTAATGTGGAAGAACTCCAAATTTAAGAAGTTCTGGGAAGTAGGTGGACTTTTTAATAAAGGGTTGGAAAAGTAGATAGCCATTGGGAAAATATAAAAATGCATTCATATCTCACACCATCTTCCAAAATATACTCTAAATATATCAGAGATTTAAATGTTAAAAAAAAAGAAACCACATGAGTATTTCCTTATATAAAAGAAGGTACTTAAAAAAATACAGATTAATTTCTTTATAATCTGGGTATGGAGAAAATTTTGTTAATCATCATTCAAAATCCAGATTTAAAAGGAGAAAAATGGTCAAAATATTAAAAACAGAACAAAATTCTTTCATGGCAAAAAGATCAGAAAGTCCGAAGATAAGCAACAAACCTGGAAAAATAATTTAATATACATCATGGATAAAGAGCTGATAGCTTCTTCATATATAAAGAACATTAAAAAATGAAGAAATGAAAGTCCAAAACCTGAAAGAAACATGAGCAGGAGAAACGGACACTTCAGAGAAAAATAGACACAAATAGTCTTCAAATATGTATAAAACTGCTGAAACTTACTCAATGAGAGAAATGAAAAATAAAACAACATTCTGCTGCTATTTTTTTTATTTTTATTTTTTTACTTATCAGAGCAGCAGAATTGAAAAAGTTGACGACACACACTTTGGGCAAGGAAATAGATACTCTCAAAAATTGCTGATATAAGAGTAAGATGATGAGTCTCCATAGAGGAGGTTCCTTCATATTGAACAAAACTAGGCATTTACCTTTTGAGCCAGCAATTATTCTTGTTGGGATTTATCCTGCAATACACTTCCACAAATATAAACCCTTGTGATAAGGTTATTTACTGTGATGCTATTTATTCTAAGAAAACATTGGAATCAACTGAAGTGCCTGCTATGGTATATACATTGAACAGCACACCCACGCAGGACAGTATACACAATGTAAAAAAATAATGAAGTAGCTGTCTAGGAACTGATATGCAATGATTTTTAGGATATAATGTTAAGAGCAAAATATAAGGTGTGAAAGAGTACATAGTATGTTACCTTTTATATAAAAAAGAGAGACAAGAAAACAAGTTTATTCCCGTGCTTTTGCAAAAAGAAATGCAAGGAGCATGAACCACAAACTAAGGAAAGTGGTTACTACAAGGCATGCGACAGGGGGAAGGAATCATTATGGATAATAGTGAGATTTCTATGTATATACCTTTTTCATATAGTTTTGTCTTATAAATTGTATGTGTTTCATATAGTTTAAAATAAAATTAAGTCAGTACCTTTCAAAGCAAATCTTAAAACTGGAAGCCAACCACATATCAAATTGAGGATACAACCATGCAGAAAATAAATAATCAATTCACAAAGTCTTGAGCTCAGTGTTCCAAATGTAGATCCTGATGTGCTTTGCTGCTGCTAAGTCACTTCAGTCGCGTCCAACTCTGTGCAACCCCATAGACGGCAGCCCACCAGGCTTCCCTGTCCCTGGGATTCTCCAGGCAAGAACACTGGAGTGGGTTGCCATTTCCTTCTCCAATGTAGGAAAGTGAAAAGTGAAAGTGAAGTCGCTCAGTCATATCCCACTCTTCACGACCCTATGAACTGCAGCCCACCAGGCTCCTCCGTCCATGGGATTCTCCAGGCAAGAGTACTGGAGTGGGGTGCCATTTCCTCCCCCAGGGAATCTTCCCAATCTAGGGATTGAACTCACATGTCCTATGTCTCCTGTTTTGCAGGCAATGTCTTTACCTACTGAGCCAGTGGGAAGGCCCTGATAGGTTATTTTTCTTAAAAAGAACTGTAAAGACACCTTGAACTTACATCATATGTTTGATGTTGGTAGTGGGTAGTATTGGTATAGTAATTCTAAAATTGTTGAATGTAGTGCAGGCCTGAGCAGGTGAGTTAAATATATTGATGATGATAGGATCTAGGGATAAGGATATGTGTGTCTCTTAGTCGCTTCAGTGTGTCCTATTCTTTGTGACCCTATGGATTGTAACCCACCAGGCTCCTCTGTCCATGGAATTCTTCAGGCAAGAATACTGCAGTGGATTGCCATTTCGTTCTCCAGGGGATCTTCCTGATCCAGGGATCAAACCCAGGTCTCCTGCAATGCAGGCAGATTGTTTACCATCTGAGCTACGAGGAAGAGTTGTGGGACATTGGATTTAAATAAGGGGAGTCAATAAGAACTCATGTTTGTTCACTGGAAGGATCTTAAAATCCAGTAGCAATTAGCATACCATGTGCCTAGATCTTATACTTAAATCAGCTTCTCCACCAAAAGAAACCAGGGCTTGGAATCAGGATCAAAGTTTCAAAGGGGAAAAAAAAAAAAAAACCAAGTCCCTTGGAGAAATGGCTAAATATAGATCTGGAACCTTGGACACCTCGTCAACAGAAATCAAAGGATAGCTCAGAAACTTACCAACTCAGGTAACTTACCAACAAGATACATGAGCTGGCTTGAAGGGGTGCTCAACAGCTAAATGTGAGACATTTTGAGCATCAAAAAGAATAATGATGGCAGGAGACAGTAACACAATGGGGAAAAAAAAGTGAGTTCAAAGAGACTTAATTAGGATATAATTGAAAAAAATTCAAAGTGAAATTCATGTAAAGTCTATATACTTTATTTCAATCATTTATTGAAGAAATAGTGTCAATGTTATGCAATCTTTTTCACGAAAAAGACTTTATGAAGTCAGCAAAACCCTGGCACCAAATCAGGAAAACATATCACTTTCACTCAAAAAAAAAAAAAAAAATAACATGACTGTTAAAAATATAAAGTCTATAGTCTTGCTAATACATTGCACCAATGTCAGTTTCCTGGATTTGATAATGTACTACGTAGGATCTTATCTTTGAGTGAAAGTTTGGCTTGGGTACCCTGAGCCTGTTTGTAATATTTGTTTGTGTGCAATTTCTTATGGTATTTAATTATTTCAAGATAAAAGTTTAACAAATAAGCATGTATATGCATGTGTGATGATGTACTGTTCTTTACAGAAGAATGCTAACCTATATATGGAGAAAAAATGATAGAAAACTCACCTCTGGTAAGTATTAGTACAATGATTTATTTGGACAAAGGGCATTACGGAATGGTAAATTCATTAAATAAGTTCCATTAGAAAATTTCACTTAAAATTCCATTAGGTATTCACATGGACTTACCCCATGGATTATTTATTATCTACAAAGGAGATTTTATGGTGGAGGATTCTGGTATCATTATCAAGGTTGCCTATGTAGTACTTCTTCCAAAACTGTCTAATCTGAACTTGATAGTGAAGAAATAAACACTCAAATTTAGATTATGAGATATTCCACATTAGCCTGTACTACAAAACTATCTGTCTTAAAAGACCAAAACAAGAAAAAGGAGTAGATGATTTTTAATTGGGTCTTGAATCAGAACATTACTAAGACAACTGGGAAAAATTTTATATGGGCAATCAATTAGATAATAATAAGGGCTTCTGAGGTGACACAGTGGTAAAGAATCCACCTGCCAATGCAGGAAATGTGGGCTCAATCCCTGGGTGGGAAAGATCCCCTGGATAAGAGAATGGCAACCTACTCCAGTATTCTTGCCTGGGAAAGCCCATGGACAAACGAGCCTGGTGGGCTACAGTCCACGGGGTCACAGAGTCTGACTGAGCAACGGAGCATACACCCACACACATTAGATAATATTGTATCAGTGTCTTGGGAGGTAAGTGTCTTGGGAGTGTCTTGTGCTTATGTAGGATAATACCTAGTTCTTAGGCGATGCATGCAGAAGTATTTCAGACGTTGACTTTCAAGATACCTATAACTAATTTTCAAACAGTTTAGCAAAAACATTGAGAGCAATCTCGAGCAAATAGAGCAAAATGTAAGCAATTGGAAAAGCAAGTTCAAGGAAAGGTATATGCGTTTTCATTCGTATTATACTTTCAACCTTCAGTAGGCTTGAAAATTAAAAAATAAAAATGGGAAAAATACAGTTAGCTGACTTTGTTTTATCCATAAATTCTCTTTTTTCCTGGACATGAATTGGAATTCTTCCCGTTTCACCTCATCCCTTCCCCCAAATCTCAGTGTGAGGTGTTGAGAGTGGCTTGGGGCCTACTGGCCCCCTGGGGCCAAGGCTTCCAAAGAGTCTGTGAAACCAGCTGGCCACCCCCTGCCACTCCTGGGCTCTGGCCCCGCCCAAGCTGGGACCCTTATGAAGGCTGACTGGCTTCTCACTGAATCTGATAGCATGTCTGGGGAGGAATGGGGCCTCAGGAGTCTAGGGTGTGCTGAGCGCTGCAGCCTGAGAGCTGATGAAAGTGAAAGTGCTAGTCATTCAGTCATGTCTGGCTCTTTGCAACCCCAAGGACTGCAGCACACCCGGCTCCCCTGTCCTTCATCATTTTCTGGAGTTTGCTCAAACTCATGTCCACTGATTCTATGATGCCATCCAACCATCTCATCCTCTGTCATCCCCTTCTCCTCCTGCTTTCAGTCTTTACCAGCATCAGGGTCTTTTCCAGTGAGTTGACTCTTCCCATCGGTGGCCAAAGGATTGAAGCTTCAGCTTTAATGTCAGTCTTTCCAATGAATATTCAGTGTTGATTTCCTTTAGGACTGACTAGTTTGATCTCCTTGCTGTCCAAGGAACTCTCAAGAGTCTGAGAAAATCATTGCTCCCTGACAAACTGGGACAATTGGTCACCTTATGACTCTGCCACTTCTACCCCCAAATCTTTCATTATGGAGAATCACGTGTGAAGAGTGAATCAGATACCACGCTTGCTCTGAGAATTCTGAAGTGGATGCAGAGGAAGAGAGGAAAAAACCCAACTTCACTTCTCCTTTTCCCATACAGATCAGATACAGACAAGGAGCCCAGTGGCCAGAGGGGTTGCTCTTTCTTAGCTCTGCCCCCTTCCTTCCTCCTAGAAGGTCCTCCCTCTCCATCAACATATTCAAATACTGTGCCTTCTCCAGTCTCAGTTGAAATCACATTTTCTCTTTAAAACCTTCCCCAACCATTCTAGCTGAAAGCGATCTTCCCCTCCTGAGAGATGTAATAGCATTTATTGTCTGTGCGCTCATGTGGTACACATCGACTCTTATTTTAGAATTAGAAACAGCCTCAGAGAAATCAGAAGGAATTTAGAGATGTATTCATTCACGTGTAATTCACTGTTTCTTTCATTTGCTCATCACTAGGTACCAACCAGTGTACTCAGCACTGCGGATTTCAAGATGAATCCAGGTCTTGTCCTTTAAGGGCCCACTATCTGCTAGGTGAGATGGCTAGATACACAGGTAAATGTACCACAGATGAAGCTTGCTGTGATGGAGTTTAAGCTCTGGGAAGCAAATGCCTTTGGAGCGTCTACTCAGTGGCAGGCAGTGTGTCCTATGCTAAAGGGTTATAAAGCCCTATTAGAGGTTGCAATTAGTTTCATATCAGAGGCTGATCTGAAAGGACAATGTCTTAATGGGCTTTTCAGGTGAGCTAGTGGTAAAGTATCTGCCTGCCAATGTAGGAGACCTAAGAGATGCGGGTTTGATCCCTGGGTGGGGAAGATCCCCTGGTGAAGGAAATGGCAAGCCACTCCAGTATTCTTGCCTGGGGAATTCCATGGACAGGGGGGCCTGCTGGGTGTTCATGGGATCACAAAGAGCTGGATGCAACAGAGCGTGGCACACGCACACACCCCTGCCACACACACTGGGTGTTTTAATACCATAAGGTAAGTGGTGCAAAAATGTAAATGTGGGGTCTCTGAGGACAGAGAGGAAGGGCAGTGAGACAAGCTAGGGGTCGGATCAGGGAGGGCATCTTGGAAGACCTGGCACTTGAGCTGACTCGTTGGAGGTTTGGGAAAAAGACGACAAGGCACTGGGGACAGAGAGGAACTGACAGAGAGAGCCAATCAGCAGAGCTTTGTGACTGACGGTCATTACAGGGAAAACCATCTCAGGCCTTCCTGTATCTTCTGGAAAATCTCATATAAGATACTACACATAGTGACTGTTTAACACGTATCTGTTGATTAACTTCTCTGAGACATTAGGCAGGATCTGAAAGATGTCTGACTTGATTATCCAGGGGGATCTTGCAACCAGGGTTTCCCAGAGTATATTTCTATGACAAGATCAAAGATAAAAGGCTAGAGAAACAATAATGCTCCCCAATGAGAAATGTTACTTAAATCTTGTGTGTGTGTGTAAGAATTACAAATTGAAACCATTTCAAGAGGTGCTATTGGAGACTCTTCTTAGGGTTTACTTATGGCATGAAGAAAAGCAGGAGGCTCCAACAGGAAACCTGAAGAAGGAAATGGCAAGCTACTCCAGTGTTCTTGCCTGGGAAATCCTATGGACAGAGGAGCCTGGTAGGCCACAGTCCATGGGGTCACAAAGAGTCAGCGTGACTCCGTGACTGAACAACAACCACCAACGGGAAAAAGCCTCCGTGTTATGCCTTTGTCCTATTTCTCTAAGTCCCATCCTCATTCTTTTAATAATGATTAGCAGGTGAAATCAAGTGAAAATGTGTACATTTCCTATCGCTTCACCCTCTTTATCCCAACACACACATGCCCACACTCATGCACATGCATGGACACACACACAAACACAGAAGCCTGGATACACACAAACACAGATTTATTATGCATTTGGTTTGTCATCTGTGCAAAACTCATCTGCGCTTTTCACAGTCAGATGACAAATGCTCATAGTTGAGGGTGGTGCAGACCTCCACACGTAGGGTTGATGAACTATGCCTCCATGTTGACCTCCAGGGTCACAGCCTCAATTGTGCAGGTTAGAAGAGGAGGTGTTAGAACTTGCTAGACTCAAATGAACAGGTCTGATCCATCTCAGATTCCTTGCCCCACTCCTTGGCTTGCTGGGAGGGGCAGGAAGATGGAACACAGGGAAGAGTCTCCCTTCTGCGTCAGCATCTGTGCCGGAGACTTCCCGAAGCCCTCCTCAATCTGTTCTCTCCTGTGAGCAGGTCCTGCCTGCACACCTGCCTGCTGGGTGCTGCTGCCACGTCAGCAACTCGGGGGCTAGTCTTCCTTCCAAGGGGTCCTGCCAGAGCCGGCCTGGCTAGGGTGGGGATAGAAGGCCAGAGCTGGGTGCTCCAGTAGGATTTGGGTCAGGGGAGGGCACCTGCTTTTTTTCTGATCCTCTTATCTTCTACTCTGAGAAAAACAGACTTCTTTGGTGGCTGCTGTGATGTCTGCATCCTGGGATACCGTGGCTGGTACTCAGGTGCACCTGGATGATGTCTGGGACTTTGATGAAGAGCGTGGAGCTAACGTAGGGTCAGAGGAGGCTGGGTGCTCCTTCTGTGTAACCCCTAACTCCTTCAGTGACTTTCCATCCACCCTTTTTAAGAATAACTTTATTTATTTAGGGCTGTGCTGGGTCTTCACTGCCCTGTGAGCTTTTCTCTAGCTGTGGAGAGTGGGGGCCACTCTCCAGCTGCAGTGCACAGGCTTCGACTGCGGTAGAGAACGGCTTCTAGGGTGTACAGGCTTCAGTATTGGTGACCTGTGGGCTCGGTAGTTTTGGCTCCTGGACTCCAGAGCACAGGCTCAATAATTGTGATGTATGGACTTCATGTGGCATCTTCCTGGACCAGGGATTGAACCTGTGTCTTCTGCACTGGCAGGCAGACTCATCACCACTGAGCCACCAGGGTAGCCTTCCATCCACCCTTAATCGTAAGCACCACCCACCACACGAATGGAGCACTAGCAGATGCCAAGCACTTCTAGTGTCGAGGTTGGGGCTCTGTGCCCTACGTGAACATTTCATTTAATTCCACCAGCAACTCCAGGCACTGTGCCCTTGCTTTAACATGGAGGAGATCAGGGCGCCATAGAAGAACTTCGGATGGAGGTTCGTGACATTGTACAGTAGGCAGTGATCAAGACCATCTGCAAGAAAAACAAATGCAAAAAGGCAAAATGGTTGTCTGAGGTGACCTTACAAATAGCTGAGAAAAGAAGAGAAGCTACAGACAAAGGAGAAGAGGAAAGATATACCCATTTGAATGCAGAGTTCCAAACAATAGCAAGGAGAGAGAAAGTCTTTCTTGGTGATCAATGCAAAGAAATAGAGGAAAACAATAGAATGGGAAAGATTAGAGATGTCCTCAAGAAAATTAGAGATATCAAGGGAAAACTTCATGCAAAGATGGGTGCAATAAAGGACAGAAATAGTATGGACTTAACAGAAGCAGAAGATATTAAGAACAGGGGGTAATAATATGCAGAAAAACTATACAAGAAAGATCTTCATGACCCAGATAACCACAATGGTGTGATCACTCACCTAGAGCCAGACATCCTGGAATGTGAAGTAGTGGGCCTTAGAAAGCATCACTGCGAACAGAGCTANTTAAGAACAGGGGGTAATAATATGCAGAAAAACTATACAAGAAAGATCTTCATGACCCAGATAACCACAATGGTGTGATCACTCACCTAGAGCCAGACATCCTGGAATGTGAAGTAGTGGGCCTTAGAAAGCATCACTGCGAACAGAGCTAATGGAGGTGATGGAATTCCAGTTGAGCTACTGCAAATCTTCAGAGGATGCTGTGAAAGTGATGTACTCAATATGCCAGCAAGTTTGGAAAACTCAGCAGTGGCCATGGGACTGGAAAAGGTCAGTTTTCATTCCAATCCCAAAGAGAGGCAATGCCAAAGAACACTCAAACTACTGCACAATTACACTCATCTCACACGCTAGTAATATAATGCTCAGAATTCTCCAAGCCAGGCTTCTTCAACAGCACGTGAACCGTGAACTTCAGATGTTCAAGCTGGATTTGAAAAGACAGAGGAACCAGAGATCAAATTGCCAACGTCCATTGGATCATTGAAAAAGCAAGAGAGTTCCAGAAAAGCATCTACTTCTGCTTTATTGACTACACTAAAACCTTTGACTGTGTGGATCACAACAAACTGTGGAGAATTCTTAAAGAGATGGGAATACCAGACCACCTGAGAAATCTGTATGCAAGTCAAGAAGCAACAGTTGGAACTGGACATGGAAAAACAGACTGGTCCCAAATTGGGAAAGGGATACGTCAAAGCTATAGATGGTCACCCTGCTTATTTAACTTCTATGCAGAGTATATCATGAGAAATGCTGGACTAGATGAAGCACAAGCTGGAATCAAGATTGCCAGGAGAAATAGCAATGACTTAAGATATGCAGTTGACATCACAGTTATGCCAAAAAGGAAGAAGAACTAAAGAGCCTCTTGATGAAAGTAAAAGAGGAGAGTAAAAAAAATGGTTTAAAACTTAACATTCAGAAAACTAAGATCATGGCATCTGGTCCCATCACTTGATGGCAAACAGATGGGGAAACAGTGGAAACAGTGACAGACTTTATTTTTTTTTTGGCTCCCAGATCACTGCAGATTGTGACTGCAGCCATGAAATTAAAAGACACTTGCTCCTTGGAAGACAAGTTATGACCAACCTAGACAGCATATTATAAAGCAGAGACATTACTTTGCCAACAAAGGTCCATCTAGTTAAAGCTGTGGTTTTTCCTGTAGTTGTCTATAGATGTGAGAGTTCAACTATAAAGAAAGCTGAGCACCAAAGTATTGATGCTTTTGAACTGTGGTGTTGGAGAAGACTCTTGAGAGTTCCTCTGGACTGCAAGGAGATCCAACCAGTTCATCCTAAAGGAAATCAGTCCTGAATATTCATGGGAAGGACTGATGCTGAAGCTGAAACTCTAATACTTTGGCCACCTGATGTGAAGACCTGACTCATTTGAAAAGACCCTGAAGCTGGGAAAGATTGAAGGTGGGAAGAGAAGGGGACGACAGAGGATGAGATGGTTGAATGGCATTACCAGCGCAATTGGACATGAGTTTGAGTAAACTCCAGAAGCTGGTGATGGACAGGGAAGTCTGGCATGCTGCAGTCCATGGGGTTTCAAAGTGGGACACGACTGAGCAACTGAACTGATCAGGGCTCAGGTAGGTAAAGGGACCTTATCCATGGCCTCTAGAAAACAGCAGAGTCAGGGTTTGACTGGCTCCAAAGCCTGTGCTCTTCTGCCTCCCCCAGCATGAGGGACCCTGGGTTAGTGTCACACACTATCTCATGGACCCTCTTAGATTGTCAGAGGTGGGGAGCAGAGAGATCATACCTTATGTTTTTTAGGACACAGTCTCATTACGTGAAATAGGGATGATTTTTTCATTCTTCTCAAGTAAGTCAAGGGAAATTAAGTATATGTGAGCCTTGGGAACTTGGGGGATAAAGAGGAACTGGGGGCCCCAGGCACCACGATAAGACCCTGAGTTCCTACAGTCCCCACAGAGGCACACCTCTGTCTTGGGAACACCCTCTTAGAGCTCAATTAGTTCTTCTGCAGCTCTTCCCGAGCTCATACCAGATAAACAGTCTCTCAAATTTCTTACGTGTTATGAGGCATTGCAGATAACTCTGTGTAATCAAATATGCCATTCCACATCTCATTTGTAATTTCACAATTTAGCTCTCTGCGCCATTTAAGCACATATAGAACCTCTCGAGAAATCCTTATTTTTTTCCTAAAGCTTTTATATGTGAACTTAGTGCTGATTTCGGTCTTTGCTCTGTCTAATAAGATTCTCACAAAGTGTTCTCACTGTGGAAGCCTTTCTAAAATTTAAGGAACCATGGCAATAAGCCCTTGCCTGATATAAGTCAAGCAGGCCAAGGAGGCAGCAGGCATGGGGCTCTGACGAGCAGTCAGATGCTCTTTTCTCATTTATCTATTCTTTTTGTGTTTGGTTTGACTGCGTCTCTAGAGAATACAGCTGCTTTACAGTTATGCAGCACTCCACAATTCACAAGGCACCTCTCCTGTATTATGTGTGATCTGAGCTTCACAACTACCTGGTAAGCAGGATGGGACAAGGCTATTATTCCCATTTTATAGATGAAGAAACTGAAGCTTGGTGAGGTTAAGTGATTTGCCCAAATCCATGAAGCTGTTTAATTATTAACCAATTAATGGCAAGACTAGGAATTAAATGCAAATCTTTTGATGAGAAGTGTGGCATCTTCCTGCTGATCCAGTCTGCCTTCCTAGAGGGGATCCTTTGCCATTGATGACCTGAGGTTTCAGAGATGAGACTGTAGCATTTGGACCCTACTGCTCATGTAGTTATTGACTCCATCTGCTGTTGTCCATTCGCATGGCTACGCCCCAACCCCTGAGCACTGCCCTTTTTAACTTGGGTCATTGACACAGAGTCCTAGGTTGGTTTCCTTACTTCCTATCTCTACCCACTCAAGTCCAATGTCCACACTTCTACATAAATGACTTTCTTCAATGCAAATGTTATCAAGCACTTCTCTGCTTGAAACACATTGATCACTTTTGTGGTCTTTCAGAAAAACATGCAAACTCCCTAATGTGGCCTCCAAATGTGTGCATGGAGGGATGTGGCTTGTCACCCCCAGAATCTGAGTGCCATCCCCCTCTCACCACCAAGCTCTCCTGTCATGGAAACTTCGTCACCTTTCCTCTGCCTCATTGTCTTCTTATATAGATGCCTCATTATAATGTTTTATAATTTTGGAGCTATTTGTAACCAGCTTCCTCCCTTTAAAAAACAAAACGAATAAAAACCTTGTTTATAGCTCCTTAATTATTATCATTGCTTCCCTGGTAGCTCAGTTTGCAAAAATCCACCTGCAATGCAGGAGTCCCCGGTTCGATTCCTGGGTCGGGAAGATATGCTGGAGAAGGGATAGGCTACCCGCTCCAGTATTCTTGGGCTAATCTTCATTTTTCAAAATTGTTTAAAATTAATTTTTATTGGAGTAAGCTTCCAAAGTAGCTCAGTGGTAAAAAAATCCCACTTGCCAATGCAGGAGACATGGGTTCATTTGATCCTTGGGTCAGGAAAATTCACTGCAGAAGGAACAGGCAACCCACTTCAATCTTCTTGCCTGGAAAAATCCTGTAGAGAAGCCTGATGCGCTGCAGTTCATGCATTCTGTACAAAGAGTCGAACGTGACTTAGTGATGAAACAATGACATAGTTGCTTTACAATGTCGTGTTAGTTTCTGCTGCTGTTGCTCCTGCTAAGTCACTTCATTCNTGTAGAGAAGCCTGATGCGCTGCAGTTCATGCATTCTGTACAAAGAGTCGGACGTGAATTAGTGATGAAACAATGACATAGTTGCTTTACAATGTCGTGTTAGTTTCTGCTGCTGTTGCTCCTGCTAAGTCACTTCATTCCTGTCCGACTCTGTGCAACCCCATAGACGGCAGCCCACCAGGCTCCCCCATCCCTGGGATTCTCCAGGCAAGAACACTGGAGTGGGTTGCCATTTCCTTCTCCAATGCATGAGAGTGAAAAGTGAAAGTGAAGTCGTTCAGTCGTGTCCCACTCTTTGCGACCCCATGGACTGCAGCCCACCAGGCCAGGCTCCTCCACCCATGGGATTTTCCAGGCAAGAGGACTGGAGTGGGGTGCCATCGCCTTTTCTGCGTGTTGGTTTCTACTGTGCAGCAAAATGAATCATTCATACATTTACATATATATCCCCTCCCTTTGCATTTCTTCCCATTCAGATTACCACAGAGCATTAAGTAGAGTTCCCTGTGCTATACAGTAGGTTCTCAGGTTCTCATTATTTATCCATTGAGTGGGAGGAATTGGGAGACTGACATTGACACATATAATCTTTATTTCTGTAGTCTGGTTTAGAGATTATACAATACTGACATTACTTCCATAATTGGGCTTCCCTGGTGGCTAAGAAGGTAAAGAATCTGCCTGTAATTCAGGAGACCCAGGTTTGATCCCTGGGTTAGGAAAATCCCCTGGAGAAGAGAATGACAACCTGCTCCAGTATTCTTGCATGGAAAATTCCATGGACTGAAGAGCCTGGCAGGCTATAGTCCACCATAGCATCACAAACAGTTGGACACGGCTGAGTGACTACCACTTACTTCCAATAGTTAGCATAGACACTAAGGTGGACAGGGAGCCATTGTACAAATGCAAACACTGAGGGCTGGAGATTTAAGCAACTTGTCCACCTTCGTGTCACAGCCAGTGACCCAGCACTTGAAATTCAAGCGAGTATATTCTAGTTCACACACAGTTATGCAATCTGTTTGCATAGTTTATCAGCTCCTATAAAGCATTTGGGGAGGAGGGGTAAGTAGTAAAAAGATGAAATATCAAAATCTAAGTTGCATTTCACAGACTAGTCGAGAAGGACTCTTGCATAAGCAGCATTTCTAGGCAGGAGGAGAGGCAAAGAGAAAGGGAGAGAACCCTGCCCCTGGAAAAACAGCTTGTGGGCTCATTAACCTCTTTCAAACAATCTCTCATCTCTCCCATCTCCCTGGTTACCAGAAATAAGTCAGAGGGGAACGAGTGTGGTAAACTTTCACCTGCAGGGACAGGATCTCTGGGGAGAAAAGGCATCGCAAGTGGATAGAGTTTGCTGTTCTCTGCTGAGTCATGGGGGTAGGTCTTCTTTCTTGGAATAACTGGGAATCATTCTCCTGGGGGAAATGTTCGTGTCCCCAACAGTGTTGCCTTAATGACATGAAGGCTGAGGGCAATCTAGCTCTGGGTGTGGGTAAAACTCCCAACTTACCAGGAGCCCTTCCTAACTCAGGCACCCATGGGCCACTTCCTCATGGCCCTCATTTAGCAACAGCTGGTGATACTTCTCAGGTAGCACTAGTGTTAAGAACTTGCCTGCCAATGCAAGAGATATAAGAGACATGGGTTCGATCCCTGGGTTGGGAGGATCCCCTGGAGGAGGGCATGGCAATGCGCTCCAGTATTCTTGCCTGGAGAATTCTATGGACGGAGGAGCCTGGCAGTCTTCGTTCAGTCCATGGGGTTGCACAGAGTCAGACACAGCTTAGTGACTGAACAACAACATCAGTGTTTGGGATGCTGTGGACACAGTCGTTTGTTGATATCAAAGAAAGAAGGAAGCACAGGCTTCTCTGGCCCCCTCTGCTCAGGAGGCCACTGGTGAGCAGAGCATTCCACAGCTGTGCTGGGCGGTGATGAGTCACCTGCCGTAGCCTGTGTAGTCAGTGGTGCCCCTTGGAAACAACAGGTCCATCTCACGTACACCTCGATTTTGCATATGGGGTGGCGGTTGGTTCATCTAGCAGAATTCTCTGCCTTTGAACCTGCCTCTAAGTCTTAGACCCATGTGCTTTTAAGTGCAAGATCAGTAGTTCTAAAAGCCCCAGAGTCTTCGATCCAAGAGGCTGATTGTGCTCTAGATATGCTCTGACAAACATACCTTCAAGTCTCAATGCTTAACCAATCAAAGCACATTTGCCAACAATGCCAAGGCAAAGGGCTGGTCCCAGGCCCAGCAGCACTGGCATTTCCTTGGAAGCTCTTTAGAGTTCACATCTCAGAAGTGCCCCAGGTCTACTGATTTGGAATCTCCATTCTAACAAAATCCCCCCACGGTGTGTGCACACATTAACATTCAGGAAGCACTGCCCTAGATGACCACAGTGCCCTTGATGGGTCTTTTTTTTTTTAACTGTTTTTTATTTTTTAAATTACATTTATCTATGAACTCCGAGAGATTGTGATGAACAGGTAGGCCTGGCGTGCTGCAATTCATGGGGTCGCAGAGAGTCGGACACGACTGAGCGACTGAACTGAACTGAACCGATTTTACCCTGCACTGGGTTTTCATTGCTGTGTGTGTGCATTCTCTAGTTGCAGTGAGTGGGAGGTTACTTTCCAGTTGCAGTGCCCGGACTTGCATTGCACTGGTGTCTCCTGTTGCAGAGCACAGGTTCGGCTCGGCATTTGTGGCCTGCGGGTTCTAGAGCGCTGGCTCAGTAGTTGTGGTGCATGGATTTAGTTGCTATGCAGCATGTGGGATCTTCCTGGACCAGGGACGGAACCCATGTCCCCTGCACAGGCAGATTCTTTACTCCTGAGCCACGAGGGAAGCACACCCTTGATGGATCTTGAACAAAATATTCCTTATGTAAGAGGGAGATGAAGAGGACTTCCCTGGCAGTCCAGGGGTTAAGAATCTGTCTTCGAGTGCAGGGGATGTGGGTTCAATCCCTGGTTGGGGAACTAAGTTCCCACATGCCTGGGGGAAACTAAGCCTGTGGGCTGCAACTACTGAGCCCATGCAATCTAGAGCCTTGGCAGCCAAAATAATAATAATAAAATAAAGAGGGAGAGGAAGAAAACAGACTCAATGAGACAGAAATAGAGGAAAACAGAAAGAGACAGTTTGCCCTGCTATGAAGACATTGAATTACATGCTGAACTATGCAAAGCCTGTTTGTAAAGTCCCAGCACTTGGGTGCCCAGTGCCAGGGCACCAGAAGCCAGCTTTGGCTCAAGGTCATTGCGTTGCTGACTTAAGAGGCCCTTCCCCTGCCTGCTTCCCAGGGCACCAACACTAGGGCAGACTGATTTCCATTCCTTCAGCTTGCCTCTTTCCTGTTGCTGCTAGGGGGGGAGGCAGGAGAGGAGGGTTTAATCAACCTCAGCGAGTCCTGTAAGCAAGTTGAAAAATACAGCACAGTTTTATTTTTTTCCATGTGGCACCCCAAAGTGAGAACATCAAAGGGGAGATTACTGGCCCTTTATTATTCTCGTTTTGGTAAAGCTGCTTTTCACCCCCACACCTGTGTTCAAGGTTAATTTTTGTTGATGTCTCCCTGCAGGTCTCTGCCCAGTGCCCCAGGGGAACTGCGTTTAGTAACACCAAGCAGGAGAGAGAGAGCACGGCGCTGACTCCACACAGGACTTGGAAACAGGCTTGGCCTGATGGCAGGAGAATGTGTGTTCTTCTGGTGTTAACTGCTGAGGGGGAGAAGCAGTGGGCGCTCGGGAGCCCTGGCACGTGGTGCTGCTTCCCGCCCTGGGAGATGCTGCTGAAAGGAGCACCAAGGCAGAGGCGGCAGCATCTTCTGCGGGAGGGGGAGTGAGCGTGCAGAGGGTTTGGGCTGAGGGAGGCTGAGGAGACACAGGCAGAACCGTTTTGGAGGCAATCGACAAAGGGAGGTGGGGGTGGCTCCCCTCTGGGACAGAGCCATTTCAGACACCCACAGAGCCTTGATCCCCCTGCAAGGCTGCCGAAGCCAGAAACAGTCCATCACATAAAGGGGAAGCCAGCATCATATAACCAGTCCAGGCAGTGTGTTCTGATTCACAAACCACCATCCCCTCCCTTCTTTTAAAGGATTCCTAGTTTCCCACCCAGTATCCATCCTCCCTTCTTCTTACTAACAGAACTCTGATTTTATCCTGGGACGCAAGATCCCAAGTAAAAGGGTGATGTTTCCCAGCCTCCCTTGTAAGGAGGCAAGGCCCCCAAAAGTGAGCAGAAGTTGTTAAATGGAGCTTCCAGGCAAGCGCCTCGACCATGTGGATTCACCAAGGGACACTTATCTTTTGCAGTTTCTCCATCTTTCTGCCTAAAATGTGTCCTTCTGTGTGTGTGTCTGCTCAGACATGTATGACTCTTTGTGACCCCACACACTGTAGCCCTCCAAGCTGCTCTATCCATGGGATTCTCCAGGCAAGAATACTGGAGTGGGTTGCCATTCCCTTCTCTAGGGGATCTTCCCAACCCAGGGATTGAACCTGCCTCTCCTGCATTGGCAGGTGGATTCTTACCGCTGAGCCACCTGGTTCTGCTGGGCTCTAAGGGGTAAGGTGATATCAGAGCCGCATACTAGAGATGGTGAGGCAGACATTTCCGAGGTTTCTGATTCCCGGATGACCATCGTGCCTGCCTATTTCTGGACTCTGCCCCAGAAGCCACTTGTTTGCATTTTGAACTCAGTCCTACGTCGTTGCCACATCATCCATGTTCCCCGCATTAGGTCAGGCAAGCAAATCTAGCTACTGAAACAAACTTCCAAATCTCAGTTGCTTGATGCAATAGAAGCTTGCCATTCACATCACGCCCAATGAGGAGGTAGCCGGTCGGCAGGTTATCTTGGATCCCAGCCTGTGCTCCTTCTCTCCTGGTCTGCACTGAGCTCTGTACCCTCTGCATCCTCTGTGCACAGCAGATGGGGTGAGGGAGCAAGAATAGCAGACGGGTCACTTCTAAGGGCCATACCAAGGTGAGGTACAGCCCACTGTACCGAGATCTCATTGGCCGAAATTCTGTCCTTTGGCCACAAGGGGGCCAGGAAATATCAGCAGGTTACGTGCTCAGGAGGAAAGCAGATGTTTTTTGGTGAATAGTCCTAGGGTGCCGAAAACTCTGTTTCAGGAGGGAAGGAGGAAAGCAGGGAGGGAGAGAGGGGGAAGAGAGAGAGAAGGGAAGAAAGAAAAGAAGGAAAGAAAGTAAGAAAAAGAAAGAGAGGAAGGAAGAAAAGAAAAAAAGAAGGGAGGGCAGGAAGCAGGAAGAAAGAGAAAGAATAAGAAGGAAAGATTCTCAGGTGCTCAGTTGTTCTCTACAGATTACTCATGCATATTTCGTGTGATGCAAAATATGACCTGTAGAAAGAACGGAATGATGTCACTGGCGTCCCAAGTGCGTGCCTGTGTTAGCCAGGCTTCCCTTCCTTCAGAAGGCTTTTGTTCAGCTTGGGGAGTTCGGAGCCCTGCGGTTACACCCCAGGGGCTGAAAGGCTCTAGGAAAGTGGAGGAGGTCAGACTGGGAGAGGCTGATCTGCCTGTGAGGTTACTGGCGCAGGAGGTGGATAGATCTCACTTTGATCGAAATCCTTTTTTGTAACTGTCCTGTGGCTGGCCTTGGGCAAGCAGCTTCTGTTTTCTGAGCAGTGACTTCCCTGTCTCCTCATCCGTAAAGTAGAAATAACAGTACCTGCCCTCTGGGTTTCTCCGTCTCTTTCTTAAGAATGAGAGGTAATGTGGCACAGCATCCAGCCAAGTAGAGGCTCCAAAACTGGCAGCTGCTGTTCTCACCTATTTCAGCCTCTCTTAATTGGTCCTTGTTACCTAACAGCCAAACTTCACAGTCTGGGCTGTTGAGTCTTTTCTCTCCGGCTCTAACCTACCTTCCTGGCACCATCTCTGGCCACGGCCTTCACTGACTCCAGCTTCCTGTTTCATACTTGAACTTCTACTGTTCTCTAGATTTCCCGACCCTTGTACGGCTTGATGCCCTTTTATACGTTGTCCTCTTCACTTCGAATGTGGAGTCTCTCAGCCTCAGCACTGCTGGCATTGGGGCCGGGGACTATTCTGTACACTGAAGGCCTCCCTGGTGGCTCAGATGGTAAAGAATCCAACTGCAGTGCAGGAGACCCGGGTTCAGTCCCTGGGTTGAGAAGACCCTGTGGAGAAGAGAATGGCTACCCACTCCAGGATTCTTGCCTGGAGAAGTCCATGGACAGAGAAGCCTAGTAGGTTACAGTCCATGGGATTACACAGAGTCAGATACAACTGAGCAACTAACACACACTCACACACACACATTCTGTACACTGTATGTAGGATGCTCACCAACATCCCTGACCTTGACCCAGTGGAGGCCAGGACCACCACTGTCTCAGCCACAACAACCAAAACCTCTCCAGACATTATCAGTCACCCCGGGAAGAGAAATCAACCCCAGTTGAGAAGCTCGGTTCTGATGTCCTTTACTCCTCCCTCTGGTAAAACTCCTATGCATCCTACTTACCTACCTACAAAGTCACTCTCCTTAGAAAGCCTTCCCTGTATTCTCTGGGAAGAAATTAATGGAAAATTAATTGCTTCATCCTCTGATCTCTCATATCCCTTTTTGTATTCTTGTGTTAACATTTACTTCTTTCTTATTACTTGTCTCCTAGACTTGGTGCTTGTTGAGGGGACCCGTCTCATTCACCTTTTGTTCCCCAGCAGAATAGATTTTTTTTTTTAAGTTAATGAATTAATCAATGACTCTTAAGTGAAAAAATGACCTCTCAATGGATTCATCTTTAGGGTTAATTTGAACAGTGAAACCATTGCCTGACTGATGTTAGAACTGAAAATGAAGAGGTTTCTGAGTACCCAGGTGGGTTCACAGGGACCTATGACTGATGAGGTGTGGTTTTTTCCACATTTCCTTTTAGGGGCATGTTGGAAAGATGTTCAGGATGTTAGACAGGAGGGGTGGGTGGGAGGACTATGGGGCTCTGTAAAGACACAGAAATCAGGAGTAAATCTGGGGAAACTACATCTGCTTTGGGTACAGAAAATAAAAGTGTGTGAATCGGTGAAGCCACAGGGCAAATGTCAATAAAGTCCAAATGAGTCACTGGGTTTCCTAGGTGGTGCTTGTGGTAAAGAACTTGCCTTCCAATGCAGGAGACATAGGAGACGTGGATTCCATCCCTGGATCTGGAAGATCCCCTGGAAGAGGAAAAGGCAACCTACTGCAGCGTTCTTGCTTGGGAAATCTCATGAGGAGAGGAGGCCAGTGAGCTCCTCTCTGGTGAGCCCATGGGGTTTCAAAGCATTGGACACGACTGAAGCGACTTAGCATGTATGCACAGAAGTTTGAAGAGGGGTGGTCTTATGGAGCTGGACCAGCTGAAGAAGAAAGAGCTGCTTATTAGAGGCCCAGCTACATCTTAAACCAGGCTTCCTTGCTAGCTCAGACAGTAAAGAATCCCTCTGCAATGTAGGAGGCCTGGATTTGACCCCTGGGTTGAGAAGATTCCTTGGAGAAAGGAATGGCAACCCACTGCAGTATTCTTGCCTGGGGAATTCCATGGACAGAGGAGCCTGGAGGGCTACAGTCCACAGAGGTCACAAAGAGTTGGACACGACTGAGTAACTGGCTCTTTACATCACAGACCCCATCTGCGACATGACGATACACGCCCTGCACAGGCTCCAGTCCAACCAAACTGGCCTTCATGCTGTTTCTCAACATTCAGTGTGTTCCTACCCCAGAGCCTTTGCACCCGCTGCTCCCACTGCCTGGAGTGTTTCTCCCTGCATGCCCAGCTGACTCCCTCATTTCCTTTCGATTTCTGTTCAGATGTCAGACCGCTGGACTGTTAGGTCTATGATATCCTTTCTGGGTACTCTCTATCTCTCACTCGGCATTATTTTTATTTATGGCGCTAAATATTTATCTGCTTCTTATTTATCCAACTCCTCACTGAATGTAAGTTACACGAGGACAGGGATTTGGGTTTGTTTTACTTACTGCTGTATCGTCAGTGCCTACAACAGAGCCTGGCACACAGTAAGTACTCCACAAATGCTGGAGGGATGAGTAAGTGGATGCCGTCTGTTTTGAGCTGGCCTTGAAAGGTGGACAGAGAAGTAGTAAAAGTGAGCATGGAGCCAGCAACTGAGAGTGTACAGAAGAGACTGCAAACTCAGAGACCCCCCAGGCCCTACAAGGTGGGTGATGGGGCCAGGACCTCATCCTCAGGGCTGGCAGGCATCCAGGAGGACAGACGGATTTCTATTTGGCCTTCTTCTGCTGCTAAGGCAGACGTGTTAGAGAAGATAATTGCAAAATATCAAGTGCCATGGAAACACTTATTAATACCGGGGGCTTGGTGCTCCATCGGAGCCCGAGGCTTGCTCTGGCTTCGATAAACACCCAGCAGTTCTGAAGCGTGTCCAAAGCACTTGGTTTCTTGGACCCGAAACCACAATCTTCAGTACACAGTGATTTCGTGCCTTCTGTCAGAGTGCCTCAAAGCCTGTCACCAACAGCCACCCTGCCCACGTCCTTGCGAGGAGGTGGCGCGGAGCAGCAGGCGCTGCATCCTGTTTGTTTTTGACTAATACGATTTTGGAAGCCTGTCCCTCCTTTTTCAGCTCTTGGGGATCCAGTTTTGCTTTCACTTCAGCCTACTGGCTGGGTGCTCTGATTCCCTACCCGGTCATTTCGAAGGTTCACGGCCCCGCAGGATGGGGAAGGAGGCATTGGAGAGGCTGGTGTCAGCGGTCCTCATCTTGCCAGCTGGAGGGGTCAGCACCGTCTCCTCCCTGCCAGCACCCGGGTCGGGGTGGAGGGAGGAGATGGAGCCAGGGGACGCACTGGGGGCCAGTTTGCTCCTGTGTGGGGCTTCATGGGGTCCATACACGCCTACACTCCTTCCCAGCCGGGATGCATTTCTCTCTGGTGGGTGGGGGACACGGGAGTGAGTGATGCCGTGGGGGATGAAAATCTAGGTGCCACTCAGGATAGCGATGAGTCATAGCAGCCTCTCCTGTTTCCCCTGAGGAAGGAGGGAGGGAAAGAGGGAAGCACGGAGAGGAGGAGGGAAGGAAGGAAAGAGGGGAGGAGGGGAGGGAGGAAGGAAGTGAGAAGGGAAGGAGGGAGGGAGGAAGGCCCGTGCACAGAGGCATGGGCACTGCGAAATCAGAAATCCCTCCAAGTGTCTGAGTCTCTCCCTCTGGATGCTGGTGATCTCTTAAGGTGACTCCACTGTTCTTTGGCTTTAAGGGTTCAAGACTGAGCAAATCTGTCACCCTCCAGGTGCTCCAGAATGGGCAAGTCCCTCCTCCTTCATATGTGTTCGAAGCATCCCTGGACCATTCCTCCAGTCCTTACAGGGCTGGGCAGCTGTGTGACCACGGAGCTCGGCACAGGCGCCTTGAAACTGCTCCCTGCTTTGGTCTGGTTCTGGAATAGATTGCTTCTTTCAGGGCACTGGCCTCTGCCTCTCTCTCTCTCTCCGTCTGCTCTGCACTCAGCTGGGATCAGAGGAGGTGGGAGGTGGGCCCAGGGGACAGGGAATCAGGTGCAGGGATCCCAGGCTCCTTCTGCGGGACTGACAGGCCAGGAGCCTGTACCCAGCGCCCACTGGGCAAGCTCACCACTGCTTACAGGCAGGCACCCTTGAAACTCCGGTCATCATCTTGCTCTCCGTGTTAAAGGCCAAAGGTCAGCGGAGTGAGGAGAGACCGGAGGCTCTGAGATGCAGTAAGAGCATCCTGTAGAACAGCTGAAGAGGGGCTGGGTGGGTGGTTTCTCTGGTTTGGCCAGGGTGCCCCCATTCTTCGCCGGGAATCCCCGCCTTTATCTCCAGGCCGGCCCCTTTCGGCCTGAAAACAATCCCTCCGCCCCGCCCCCGCCCGCTGCTTCTCTACCTGCTCGGAAACCCATCTCCTGCGCTTCCTTTTGATGACTTCTCCTTAGTTGCCACGAAGAAGTGCTCGTATCAGCAAACAGATGGCGGCTGAGGCATGTAGCATAAAATATATTTATCAAGGCAAACAGCTGTAGCCCATTTCATTCCGCAGATTTCTATTAAAAGTTCTCCAGAGCTACAAGGCGCTGGGAGGCGGCAATCGGAAGGCGGCCCTGGCGAGCTTTGTGCGGCTCTGAGGGCGGAGGGGACCCCGGGCCTGGGGCCCCTATTCTTCTGCGCCGGCTTCTATTAAGGTGCTACGGTCGCCAAGGCAGCTTGGCCTCTCCCGCCTCTCCGGGTGGGGGTGGGCGCTTCCGAGGCATTCCCACCTTCAGGGACTCTGGTGACTTGGCGATAGTGCCAGCCCCTGGGCAGGGTGGCAGCTCTGGGCGCCTTTCTGTCGTGGGAGGGCCGCTTGTGCTGGGCGCTGGCCGTTGGGTTCCATGCCTGCAGCCACCCTCATGGTCTTTCTCACTGTGCTTCATGGGGTGGGGGGATTGTTTGTTTTTCTGATGGCCAGGACACAGCTGTGCCCCCTCTGCCACCGTGGTGTGGAAGGGCACTAGTCTGGGATTTGGAAGAACCGAAATGTCTTCCAGGCTGCCATTAATTATTTGCTTTGAAAGTGAGCAATCCATTTCATTTGTCTTGCCGCTTTGTTTCCTCTTGAAAGGGTGGGATAGGATTCAAGGAGCAAACTCAAGTACCTTCAGGGACAAGGCAGGTCACCCAGGTGTGAAATGGCCAGGTGGGGATAGTGCCAAGGTGCCTGGGGTCTGCCTTTCTGAAAGACATTGCCCAACACAAGGGCGCTTCAGGGTGGTTGTGGGGGTGCATTTGGCACAGGGCCTCTGGTTTGAGGTCTTCCTAGACTCAGAGTTTGTCAGCAGGCCAAGCCCTAATATTCTGATGACTGTTACAGAATAATGGGTAGGATAAAGCTGAATGCCACAGAGGGCAAATAGACGATCAGTTCAGTTCAGTTCAGTTACTCACTCTTTGCGACCCCATGAATTGCAGCACGCCAGGCCTTCCTGTCCATCACCATCTCCCATAGTTCACTCAGACTCACGTCCATCGAGTCGGTGATGCCATCCAGCCATCTCATCCTCTGTCATCCCCTTCTCTTCCTCCCCCAATCCCTCCCAGCATCAGAGTCTTTTCCAGTGAGTCAACTCTTCCCATGAGGTGGCCAAAGTACTGGAGTTTCAGCTTTAGCATCAGTCCTTCCAGTGAACACCCAGGGCTGATCTCCTTTAGAATGGATGGGTTGGATCTCCTTGAAGTCCAAGGAACTCTCAAGAGTCTTCTCCAGCACCACAGTTCAAAAGCATCAATTCTTCGGCACTCAGCTTTCTTCACAGTCCAACTCTCACATCCATACATGACCACTGGAAAAACCATAGCCTTGGCTAGATGGACCTTTGTTGGCAAAGTAATGTCTCTCTGCTTTTGAATATGCTATCTAGGTTGGTCATAACTTTGCTTCCAANGTGAAGAAATGATGGCATTGGAGATGTGTACTCAGAGCACTGGGCTTCCCAGGTGGCACTAGTGGAAAAGGGCCTTCCTGCCAATGCAGGAGTTCTAAGAGACTCACGTTTGACCCTTGGGTCAGAAAGATCCCCTGGAGAAGAGCGTGGCAACCCACTCCAGTATTCTTACCTGGAGAATCCCTTGGACAGAGCAGCCTGGCAGGCTACAGTCCATAGTGTCTCACAGAGTCAGACACAACTGAAGCAACTTAGCATGTACACTTACTTCAGAGCATATTAAGAATGACCAATGAGTGAAAATTTGATGAAGAACAGGATAACTGCTTAGTTTTGAAATATTTTCCCTACCAAACAGCTTCTTAGTTAGAAATGGAGACAATAAAATGTATAGTCAAGGAACAATCCGCTTACCCCAACAATGCTAATATCACCAACAATGAGGCACATGGCCATCAAGTGTCCCTGGGGTTCTTGGTGTTGGAGTATGTGCCATCCTACAGGGTACTATAGGACATAACATCAGTTTTATGGAATTCCTCCCCAAGCTGCTAACATGTGTCTAATCATGTGGAAAGCAAACTAAAAATAATTGGTCCACCTTATTCAAAGTTTCCAGGTCATGAAAGAAAAAGACAGACTGAAGAAAGTCTCCAGATTAAAGATATATGACCGAAATGAAATGAGCAGTCCCAGATTCTATCCTGAACCTAGAACAACAAAATTATGAAGGACATTATCAGGACAAATAACAAAATTTGAATATAAGATATGTTTTAGTTAAAAGTGTTGTGATGATGATGAATTCCAGGTTTTTAATTCTGTGGTTATTTAATAAGTGTATTCTTAAATGTTTCAGTTCAGTTCAGTTCAATCACTCGGTCGTGTCCAACTCTTTGTGACCCCATGAATTGCAGAATGCCAGGCCTCCCTGTCCATCACCAACTCCCGGAGTCCACCCAAACCCATGTCCATTGAGTTGGTGATGCCATCCAACC
>SJYV01050321.1:859147-883250 GCA_006410875.1 Neotragus pygmaeus
TGCCCTTAATCTTTCCCAGCATCAGGGTCTTTTCTAATGAGTCAGATCTTCACATCATGTGGCCAAAGTATTCGTGCTTTAGCTTCAGCATCAGTCCTTCCAGTGAATATTCAGGGTTGATTTCCCATAGGATTGACTGGTTTGATCTCCTTGCTGTCCAAGGGATTCTCAACAGTCTTCTCCAGCACCACAGTTTGAAAGTATCAATTTGGCACTCAGCCTTCTTTATGGTCCAACTCTCACATCTGTTCATGACTACTGGCAAAAGCCATAGCTTTGACTATATGGACCTTTATTGGCAAAGTAATGTCTCTGTTTTTTAATATGCTATCTGAGTTTGTCATAGCTTTTCTTCCAAGGAGCAAATGTCTTTTCATTTCATGGCTACAGTCACTGTTTTCAGTGATTTTGGAGCCCAAGAAAATGAAATCTGTCACTGTTTCCACTTTCCCCTTTTTTTATTTGCCATGATTTTTTGAATGTATATATTTCAGATGCTTCTAACTCCTCTGCCAGCTAAATAAATAATAATTTTCCATTTGTGTCTTAATTCTCAGATGCTTTTAATATATTTAGACTGACATTAGTCCTAGGAGGTAGAACCAAGTTGGCTCCCAGGAATATGTGACCAATGCCTACACTGGTCTCACTTTTATGTTTCTTCCTTGCACATATTTTCGTTTGTGTGTTCTATCTAAACTCTTTCCATTATGATTTGTCATTAGGCAATTATTTCCTTTTAATTTCCCTAAGAATTTGTTCAAACTTTGTATCCAGTTTGCTTCTTTGATTATTAACATGCAAGAAAGCCACACTAGAAAATATTTTTTTTCTCTTAAAAGCCCTTCATATATATATCATGTATCACATGTAAGTATATGTGAGAGGCATGCTTGTTTCAAAAAGTTCCACTATAAGTACACTTAATATAAAAGCATCATAATTGAGCCTAACAAACTTTCTGGAGATTAGACTCAAGCAAATGTATTTTTCAAGTACATTAAATTCAGAATCTTTGATATTACCTCTTATGGTTAGGATACAAGATGCTCTAAGTATTTGTTAACAATTAAAATATTCAAAATTGTGTCATTTTTTTTCTATAGGGCATATCTTTTCTAAGGTGTTAAGAAAATTTCCCTATTTACTGGTAGGAATTGATTTTAATCCAGCAGAGTTGTTATTCTATGAGAACTGTTGCTTCATAAAGATTGAATTGGAGACAATGGAAGCAGGGGAGACACTGAGAGTAGGGCTTTTGTATTCTGTCTGCATTTGGTTAAGAATTCTGATAGTTCCTGGAGGAATCAACCTGCCTGACTTCAGACTATACTACAAAGCTCCAGTCATCAAGACAGTATGGTACTGACACAAAGACAGAAATATAGATCAATGGAACAAAACAGAAAGCCAAGAAATAAATCCACATGCCTATGGACACCTTATCTTTGACAAAGGCGGCAAGAATATACAATGGAGAAAAGACAATCTATTTAATATGTGGTGCTGGGAAAACTGGTCAACCACCTGTAAAAGAAAGAAACTAGAACACTTTTCTACACCATACACAAAAATAAACTCAAATGAATTAAAGATATAAATGTAAGACCAGAAACTATGAAACTCCCAGAGGAAAACATGAGCAAAACACTCTCTGACATAAATCACAGCAGGATCCTCTATGACCCACTTCCCAGAGTAATGGAAATAAAAGCAAAAATAAACAAATGGGACCTAATTAAACCTAAAAGCTTTTGCACAACAAAGAAAACTGTAATCAAGGTGAAAAGACAGCCTTCAGAATGGGAGAAAATAATAGCAAACGAAGCAACTGACAAAGAATTAATCTCCAAAATATACAAGCAGCTCATGCAGCTCAATTCCGGAAAAATAAATGACCCAATCAAAAAATGGGCCAAAGAACTACACAGACATTTCTCCAAAGAAGACATACAGATGGCTAACAAACACATGAAAAGATGCTCAACATCACTCATTGTCAGAGAAATGCAAATCAAAACCACAATGAGGTACCATCTCANGTCGCGCTGCTATTCCTGAGGTACATTTCTGAGCACATCTCTGTATCCACACGTATAGACACGTGCCACTGAAGCGTTCTCCTCACCTCATGGATAAGCCATCAGCTCCCAGTTAGTTCCCGTCTGTGGCTGAACCCTGGAAACAGTCTTTGAAGAAATTAACCATACATTTTGAAACTTGAAATACACTGTTGACTTCTTTTCCCTCTTACAATCTGTGTGTTGAAGACACTGAGCAACGCGTTGGTCTTCCAGAAGCCCCAGCCGCTGGTGCTGACGACTGCACCCCTGACGTGTGACTTTGAAAGTATTTCCATCAGTTCCCAGCGTTTCCTATAGACTGGTCCTTAGATCAAGATGCTTCACCATCGTCGTGGTGCTGATCCACGTTTTTGGTGAGACTGTGCCCCACGACCAAGACGCATCTAGGGTCTGGTCGCCGCTTTCTCTCTCTCTCCCTCACTAACTGGCGTTAACCGTCACCACCCAGGCTCATTACTGTNCTTTTTTTTTAATTTACTAACTTTTTTTGGTGGCTAATTACTTAAAATATTGTATTGGTTTTGCCATACAGTGACATGAATCTGCCACGGGTGTACATGTGTTCCCCATCCTGAACCCCTCTCCTACCACCTCCTTTCCCATCCCATCCCTCTGGGTCATCCCAGTGCACCAGCCCCAAGCACCCTGTGTCATGCATCGAACCTGGACTGGTGATCTGTTTCACATGGGATAATATACATGTTTCAATGCCGTTCTCCCAAACCATCCCACCCTCACCCTCTCCCACAGAGTCCAAAAGACTGTTCTATACATCTGTGTCTTGTTTGCTGTCTCACATACACGGTTATTGTTACCATATTTCTAAATTCCATATATATGCATTAGTATACTGTATTGGCGTTTTTCTTTCTGGCTTACTTCACTCTGTATGATAGGCTCTAGTTTCATCCACCTCACTATAACTGATTCATATGTATTCTTTTTAATGGCTGAGTAATATTCCATTGTGTATATGTACCACAGCTTTCTTATTCATTCGTCTGCTGATGGACATCAAGGTTGCTTCCATGTCCTGGCTATTATAAACAGTGCTATGATAAACATTGGGGTACATGTGTCTCTTTCAATTCAGGTTTCCTCAGTGAGCATGCCTTTGAGTGGGATTGCTGGGTCATATGGCAGTTCTATTTCCAGTTTTTTAAGGAATCTCCATACCGTTTTCCATAGTGGCTGTACTAGTTTGCATTCCCACCAACAGTGTAAGAGGGTTCCCTTTTCTCCACACCCTCTCCAGCATTTATTGCTTGTAGACTTTTGGATCGCAGCCATTCTGACTGGTGTGAAATGGTACCTCATTGTGNGTTTTCCATAGTGGCTGTACTAGTTTGCATTCCTACCAACAGTGTAAGAGGGGTCCCTTTTCTCCACACCCTCTCCAGCATTTATTGCTTGTAGACTTTTGGATAGCAGCCATTCTGACTGGCAGTAAATGGTAGCTCATTGTGGTTTTGATTCTCATTTCTCTGATAATGAGTGATGTTGAGCATCTTTTCATGTGTTTGTTAGCCATCTATCTGTCTTCTTTGGAGAAATGTCTGTTTAGTTCTTTGGCCCATTTTTTGATTGGGTCATTTATTTTTCTGGAATTGAGCTGCAGCTGTTGCTTGTATATTTTTTAGATTAATTCTTCATCAGTTGCTTCATTTGCTATTATTTTCTCCCATTCTGAAGGCTGTCTTTTCACCTTGCTTATAGTTTCCTTTGTTGTGGAAAAGCTTTTAATTTTAATTAGGTCCTGTTTGTTTATTTTTGCTTTTATTTCCAATATTCTAGGAGGTGGGTCATCCTCTAGGACAGAGGATCCTGCTGTCATTTATGTTGGAGAATGTCTTGCCTGTGTTTTCCTCTAGGAGTTTTATAGTTTCTGGCCTTACCTTTAGATCTTTAATCCATTTTGAGTATTTTTGTGTATGATGTTCGAAAGTGTTCTAGTTTTATTTTTTTACGAGTCGTTGACCAGTTTTCCCAGCACCATGTATTTTCTTGCCTCCTTTGTTGAAGATAAGTTGTCCACATGTCAGGATGGCCAAGTGGTCTAAGGTGCCAGACTCAAGTTTCTACTTCCCTAGTATCTTGTAAACCACATATTGAAATTCTAATTTTAAATATTTGAAAATAAAATGAGAATGTTTTAAAAGTTTAGATATTCTTACATGTAAATATGGCACTGAATACCTATCAATTTCAGAGTAAAATCAGTAGCATTAAGATTATAAACAGCCTATAGAAATCTAAAATGCCCTAAAATTTCCTCTGAATCTGGCTTCCCTGGTGGCTCAGATAGTAAAGCGTCTGCCTACAATGCAGGAGACCCGGGTTCAATCCCTGGGTTGGGAAGATCTCCTAGAGAAGGAAATGGCAGCCCACTCCAGTATTCTTGCCTGGAAAATCTCATGGACAGAGGAGCCTGGTAGGCTACAGCCCATGGAGTTGCAAAGAATCAGACACGACTGAGTGACTGCACTTTCACTAGGAGAATTATACATATAATTGTTAAATAACTTTAAGAATTAAATAAATTTTAATTTATTTAATAATAAATTGGAGCCTTGGAGACTACAATCCACAGGGTCACAAAGAATCAGATACGACAGAACACACACACATAACATTTTTGTGCTGTGTCTCTTTTAGTCATTATTAATACAATTATATTTATAAATTTTATATAAATTAAAAATATTATTTTAATTAAAACTTAAAAATTAAGTTATTTAAAGATTATCTGTTTCTTATATTTTAATCTAAAATCTTTTTTTTTCTGAACTCATATTTTGCCTCTGTAGAACAAAAAGTGCTTGTTTATTCATATTTCAATTTAGATGCAAAAGCAAATCAAATAATTGACTTATTTATTAATTAAATACCTTTAGATTCTTGACAGCACAAAATACCAATGACTCTGTGAAGTTACAGACTGCCTCATTTTTCTATTATTTTTATTTAGTGAATTCTTTGGGTTGTTCCTATTTTGTAACAGTTCTTATGTTCAGAAGGATTATGTAGATATTTCCTGGATGAATTATTTAATTGTTAACCAGCTTTGCTGAATTTCCTAAGGAAGACATTTCCAACTTTGGAACAGTTGTGCAGAAATCATATATAGGTCAGATAGGCTCTTAACATACTACGTTGACCTACAAACAAATGGGAAAAAATCAATTATTTTAAACACTACTTGATACAACTACTGAATTAATTTGAATTTAAAAGCATTCCACTTTTTCAGATAGGGATTCTGCCTAATGTGTTCCCTGTGTATAGTCTACATGTCCTGGGTATCCTTAAGTTTTGACCTTAGACTTGAACCAGAACTAAAATACCAGAGTTTCAGAAACTAGTTGGATTTGCTAACCACTCCTGTTAGATAATGGGCTTCCCTGGTGGCTCAGACAGTAAAGAGTCACTTGCAGTGTGGGATACCTGGGTTTGATCCCTGGGTTGGGATGGTCCCCTGGAGGAGGGCATGGCAATCCACTCCAGTGTTCTTACCTGGAGAATCCCATGGGCAGAGGAGCCTGCCGGACTACATTCTGTGGGGTCTCAAAGAGTCGGACATGACTGAAGAGACCGGGCTTGTTCATTTTTAACTTGGTGTTACAAATGAATTACACACTAATGATTAGCACCTCCACTAAATTCTTTCAAACAGAAGGGCATAATGCATCTTTCTGAATTTCTGGTCTCTGTCTCTACCGCAGTCTCAATTTTAATAGAAGCAATAAATTCCACTTACCCTATAACAGAGACTTTCATACCTTTAGAGGCTGACTTTAAGTGCATTTTTCTTCTTGAATCCTTCCCTGGTATCTTGTTAACACTTTAATCTGCGTTTATGATTTTTAAATAGATAGATTATATCCTTCCAAGTGCATCTTTCTACACTTAATGAAAGTTAAATTCTCTGAAGATAATGTTGTAATCATATTTTATTGTGTAAATAAATGTTAGGAATTAATTAAACATTTTTAATAAATATTCTATACATGATCTGGAGATCCAACCAGTCAATCCTAAAGGAAATCAGTCCTGAATATTCACTGGAAGGACTGATGCTGAAGCTGAAACTCCAATATTTTGGCCACCTGATGCGAAGAGCTGACTCATTTGAAAAGACCCTGATGTTGGGAAAGATTGAAGGCAGGAGAAGAAGGTGATGACAGAGGATGAGATGATTGGATGGCATCACCAACTCAATGGGCATGAGTTTGAGTAGGCTCTGAGAGTTGGTGATGGACAGGGAAGCCTGGCATGCTGCAGTTCATGGGGTCTCAAAGAGTCGAACATGACTGAGCAACTGAACTGAACTAAACATATGATTTTAGCCAAAAGATCAAAAAGTGATTAATAGTAAACACGCTTATTCTAAATCATGTTAAACTTCATCTTTCCAAAAAAGTTTTTATTGGAATATACTTGGTTTATAATGTTGTATTAGTTTCAGGCTATAGCCAAGTGATACAGTTATACATGAATGTGCTCAGTCACTCAGTCATTCCAACTCTTTGTGACCCCATGGACTGTATCCTGCCAGGCTCCTCTAACCATGGATTCCCCAGGCAAGAATACTGGAGTGGGATGTCATTTCCTTCTCCAGGATTATACGTTTGTGTGTGTGTGTGTATTCTATTTTGGATTATTTTCCATTATAGGTTATAAGATAATGAATATATTTCCATGTGCTATACAGTAAGTACTTGTTTGTATCTATCTATCTATAAGCATGTATATTTTAATCCCCAACTATAAGTTTGTTTTCTGTGTAAGTCTATTGTGCCTAGTTGCTCAGTCATGCCTGACTTTTTGGGACCATACACACTGTATCCTGCCAGGCTCCTCTGTGCATGGGATTCTCCAGGTAAGAATACTGGAGTGGGTTGCCAGACCCTCCTTCAAGGGATCTTCTCAATCCAAGGATCAAACCCAAGTCTCCCACATTGGAGGTGGATTCTTTGCCATCTGAGCCAGGAGGGAAATCTGTATGAATCTGTTGCTATTTTGTAAATAAATTCATTTGTATCATTGTTTTAGATTCCATGTATAAGCAATCTCATGATGTTTGTCCTTGACTTGCTTCACTTAGTATGGTAATCTCTGGGTCCATCCATGATAGTCTAAATGGTATTATTTCAGTCTTTATTATGGTTGAATAATATTACATTGTATACATATATCACTTCTTAATCCATTAATCTGTCAGTGTACACTTAGTTTGCTTCTGTGTCTTGGCTAATGTAAATAGTGTTCCTATGAACATTGAGGTGCATGTATTTTTTTTTTTTGAATTATAGTTTTCTCAGGAAATACTCCCAGGAGTGGGATCACTGAATGATATGGAAACTCTATTTTTAGTTCTATAAGGAACCTCCATACCATTCTCTGTAGTGGCTGCCTTAATCTACATTCCCACTAGTAGTGTAAGAGGGTTTACCTTTCTTCACAACCTCTCCAGCATTTTTTATTTGTAGACTTTTTGGTGATGACAATTCTGGCCAGTGTGATAAACCTCATACTTCTGAAAGCTTATGTTAGTGTCCTCCATTACCAGTTACTCTGGAAGAAAAAGAAAAATTTGAGAGTCAGTGGTGAAAGTTTAGAAACATAGACAAGCAAGGAGGGCGTTATAATGACTGGGGAAACATTTCTGTGTGATAATTTACATGAAAGGCTTTATTTGGTTTCTTACAAATACAGTCCAGGTGCTATCAACTTATCTCATTAGGCTGTTTCATGACTTCCTATAACGTACCTTTTTGGCAAATTCCTTAGGCCTTTTCCAAACTCTCCCCTCACCTTTTCCCTCTCCACACTCCATTGTTGCTTTGTGTTAGTATTTTTATAACATTACATTTGGGATTGAAAATCATTCAAGCTTTTAGCACCTCAATTTAAAAATGAAAGAAGGGGTATTGGAGCATTCTGATAAATGAAAAAGGATTATTAGTGACATAATAAATGTGAAATCACCACATTCAACACATGACTGTCTTGCTGAAGGCCCTCTTCTGAGCACAGTGGAACTTAAATCAAGTGGTTAGAGAGGCTACATAATGAGCCTGAGGCTGTAGGGACTAAAAGAGGACTCTCATTTCCAGAAATTTTAAGACACCATTATAATTGGACTGAAGAGAGTCAAGAAATCGATTGATAAAACAGGTAGCCACACATGAGTAGTAAACATGAGACAGTTGATTAGCATGATTGTTACACAGCTGCATTGTAATGTTCAGGAAACTTTTATGTACTCTGTAGAAGTTAACCAGTTTCGTCTTTTTTGTGTGTGTGTGCAGCTTTCATAAAATACCTCAAAACTGTGGGTTACACAGTAATTAAAAAATTAATTATTCTTTTTGTTGCGATGGTGAATGGAATTGTTTCCTTAATTTCTTTTTCTACTTTCTCATTAATAGTGTAAAGGAATGCAAGAGATTTCTGAGTGTTGATTTTATATCCTGCAACTTTACTATCTTCATTGATTAGCTCTAGTAGTTTTCTGGTGGAGTCTTTAGGATTTTCTATGTAGAGGATCATGTCATCTGCAAACAGTGAGAGACACCTATACATCGAAAACTATAAAACACTGATGAAAGAAATCAAAGAGGACACTAATAGATGGAGAAATATACCCTGTTCATGGATTGGAAGACTCAATATAGTGAAAATGAGTATACTACCCAAAGCAATCTACAGATTCAATGCAATCCCTATCAAGCTACCAGCGGTATTTTTCACAGAACTAGAACAAATAATTTCAAGATTTGTATGGAAATACAAAAAACCTCAAATAGCCAAAGCAACCTTGAGAAAGAAGAATGGAACTGGAGGAATCAACTTGCCTGACTTCAGGCTCTACTACAAAGCCACAGTCATTAAGACAGTATGGTACTGGCACAAAGACAGAAATATAGATCAGTGGAACAAAATAGAAAGCCCAGAGATAAATCCACACACCTATGGACACCTTATCTTTGACAAAGGAGGCAAGAATATACAATGGAGTAAAGACAATCTCTTTAATAAGTGGTGCTGGGAAAACTGGTCAACCACTTGTAAAAAAATGAAACTAGATCACTTTCTAACACCACACACAAAAATAAACTCAAAATGGATTAAAGACCTAAATGTAAGACCAGAAACTACATCTACTTTTGTGCCGACGGTTCTTTGTTCTCGTACCAGCATAGCTGATTGGGCAAACCATACGCGCGTGGGACTTTTAAACCTCGCATCCCTATCCTGCATCTCTATCCGAATGCTCAGCTCTGGCCGGGCGGGGGAGGTATGGGGATTCCTTTCTGATTAGTCGAGCTACACTGCCTGTGAGAGTTCCTAGTGTCTCAGCTTCCCTATAGACTGAAACTTAGGCTATAGCCTACCCCTTAGAGCCTGTCTTGACTCCCGTTTGGTCCTAACAAGTATCAGTCCTTTCTTCCAGTGAATACACAGGACTGATCTCCTTCAGAATGGACTGGAGTGCTGGATCACCTTGGAGTCCAAGGTTGGATCTCCTTGCAGTCCAAGGGACTCTCAAGAGTCTTCTCCAACGCCACAGTTCAAAAGCATCAATTCATCAGCGCTCAGCCTGCTTCACAGTCCAACTCTCACATCCATACATGACCACTGGAAAAACCATAGCCTTGACTAGACAGACCTTAGTCGGAAAAGTAAAGTCTCTGCTTTTTGACATGCTATCTAGGTTGGTCATAACTTTCCTTCCAAGGAGTAAGCATGTTTTAATTTCATGGCTGCAGTCACCATCTGCAGTTATTTTGGAGCCCCCCAAAATAAAGTCTGACACTGTTTCCACTGTTTCCCCATCTATTTCCTATGAAGTGATGGGACCAGATGCCATGANCCACAGCCTTGACTAGACAGACCTTTTTTGGCAAAGTAATGTCTCTGCTTTTGAATATACTATCTAGGTTGGTCATAACTTTGCTTCCAAGGAGTAAGCATCTTTTAATTTCATGGCTGCAATCACCATCTGCAGTGATTTTGGAGCCTAGAAAAATAAAGTCTGACACTGTTTCCACTGTTTCCCCATCTATTTCCTATGAAGTGATGGGACCAGATGCCATGATCTTTGTTTTCTGAATGTTGAGCTTTAAGCCAACTTTTTCACTCTCCTCTTTCACTTTCATCAAGAGGCTTTTTAGTTCCTCCTCACTTTCTGCCATAAGGGTGGTGTCATCTGCATATCTGAGGTTATTGATTATTCTGGTAACTATTCCCTCCTTCTCTGGCTCCATTTATGAAGATTCTACTAATGTTTCAAGGTTCAAGTTCAATCCCACCAAAACAAAATTATTTCAATTTTTTTCCTTTTGATAAGACATGACCTGCCCATCCTCTGAAACACCCAGTGGTTCCTCTTCTGTGGTTTTATGTCCTGCCCTCTGGCTTGTTTTCTGTGCTCTAAACTTCTAGGCTTCCCTAGTGGCTCAGTGGTAAAGAAGCTACCTACAATGCAGGAGACATAGATTCAATCCCTGAGTTGAGAAGATCCCCTTGAGTAGGAAATGACAACCCACTCCACTGTTCTTGCCTGGGAAATCCCATGGACAGAGGAGCCTGGTGGGCTACAGTCCACTGGGTTGCAAAGAGTCACATATGTCTTAACGACTAAACAGCAACAAACAAAAACAAACTTTGAGAAGCCTGGAGCTGGTCTTACTGAAATTTTCCTGTAGATGTTACCATGCATCCCTATTCATGGCAGGTGACAGATAATCTAATAGTTTATTAGTTCTCTTTGCAGAGGACTTCAATATAAGTTCAAGACTCTGAGTTTAACTCTTGAAGGTGGTCTGTGTTAGCTGGACATTTTAGGTTGTACACAACGAAAAATTAAATCATTTTAAGTCACAGAGGGATTGTATGGCTCATGTAACTGAAAAATTTGTGGGGGTCGTTTTGTTAGCTTTAGGCACAGGTATGTCAGAGCTGATAAATACTGTCAGGAATCTACTCATCTTCCTCTCTTTGCTCTGCTTCTTTCCACGATAGCTTGATACTCGGGTGGACTCTATGCTGGGGCAGAGGAGTCTTAGAATCTCTGGGCTTATGCTCCACCCACTAGGTAATCTCAGAGGAAAGAGTCTGAATGTAAATCCAAGGCCTGCCTCTCATTGTGATTCTGATCGGCCACACCTGAATCTACATGTAAGTGGTCCTTAGTTATACTGGAGGACGACTGTGTATTTGCTTTGTAGAAAAAGGGGCCAAACCACAAATGTTCAATCCAGGGTTATTTAGCTTTCTGTAGGAAAACACTCAAGAAACAAATTATTTTTTTTAAGATTTTTTTTCATGTGGATCACTTTAAAAGTCTTTATTGAATTTGTTCCAACATTGTTTCTGTTTTATGTTTTTTGTTTTTTTGGCCTGGAGGCATGTGCTATCTTAGCTTCCTGATCAGGTATCGAATTCACACTCCCTGCCTTGGAAGAGGAAGTCTTAACCACTGGATTGCCAGGGAAGTCCCACAAATTACTTCCTTAAACCTTATTTCATTTCTGATGCTAAACAGGCTTTGTAAAAAAAATGCATGCATTAATCACGATGAACCAGTCCCGAAGCATGTGAAAAGCTCGTGACACTTCTTTCACTATCAAACATATACCTTAAACCTCAGGCCATGCAGATTTATCCTAAGGAAGTCATCAGAGGTGCATACCAAGTCAAGACTGTTAATTGCAGCAATATTTATATAAGGAGAGCAACACAATTGGAAATACCATAAATATCCAAAACAGAGAAAAGGATCAGTACATTATAGCATAGCCATTAAAAGTGATGTTCCTAAAACGTATGCTATAGAAAGAGGCTCAGGAAATTATATGATGGTATTAAACAAAAATGCCAAGTTACAAAAGTAGGTATATATTACGATCCCAAATTTGCGTGAATATACACAATTGCGGTACAGACTGGAAGGAAAGGCATTCACGGAGATCATCACTGACTTTCAAACTGCCGATGAAATTTCCCCTCCGTTATACTTTCTGTTGCCCAGTTTGGGCCCAAGTATTATTTCATGACTGAAAAAAAAACATGTTTTTCATACCTCAGTGTCAGTGCAATTGAAAACACATCCCATCGAATTTGCAGTGATTGCAAAGTAAGGCAGCCCTTTAACCCTGGGACAGAGCCCAGAATCCAAGCAAAGAAGGGCTCGGCAGCTTACCCTGCCCCAGGCTAGGCAAGAGGGCAGGCCCCACTTGCTTCTGTTTCTCCTGGGCCAGGATCCCTGTTATTTCCATATGGGTGAGCGTTTTGTTTTTGTTTCTTCTGTTCTTTCAGGCTTAAAGGCAGATACTTGCCCCTCCCTCAACTTATTAATTACAGGATGGATGGAGAAAGGGAGGAAGAAAAGAGAACGAGACAGAGAAGAGAGATAACTAACATCTTTCCCCTATGGGACTGCAATAAAGGAGCATATGTATCAACTAAAAAAATTCCTTGGCAACAAAAGCTTTTTAATTGAACACAGTCTCTTCAGCCAACTTATGTAAATTCTATCCCAATTTTGGGCATCTATTTTGAGCACAGAGAGAAGCGGTATGAATCTTGCCCTAAAATTGTGCTCGACAGAAGGGGTGATGCCATATGGATGCCATGTTATGGGAGCCTGTCACCTGCTAACCGAGATGAGAAATTACAGGTTATAATCGCCTTCCCGCTGCCTGAGCAACTCTGGTGGGTGGGGAGTGCTTGGGGCATCAAGGTTTGGTGTGACAACCTAACAGTTGCCTGGGGCTTTGAAGCCACAGGTGTCTGGGAAGTTGCAAGGTGAAGGGGGAGGGAAGTGGTGATCTCTGCATGGGGAAAAGTGCTTACTTCTACCCCCAAAAAAGCTTAATTTTCTCCTTCTGTGCTTGTGGGACTCTGGCTTATCCTGAAGAGCTATTACCACTGAGAGTCAATGGGTGGCTCTTTGGCAGGGAGACCGATCTTGAGCAGTTGTCTCCCCTGGAAGCTGGAAAGTGGGAGGAGCGCTGTGTCTCCATCAGGGGAGAAGATGGGGAAAGAGATTCAGGAGGTCCGTGGACCACTCCAAGCAGCCTCCTCTGTGGGGAGCTCTGAGCACAGACAACTCCTCCCTCTGTGTCTTGGGAGAAAGATGAGTTTTGTCATGGAGTCCTGGGATCTGAGGCTTCCCGGGTGGCTCAGTGGTAAAGAATCCGCCTGCCAATGCAGGAGACACAGGAGACCTGGGTTCAGTCCCTGGGTCAGGAAGATCCCCTGGAGGAAATGGCAACCCACTCTAGTATTCTTGCCTGAGAAATCTCATGGACAGAGGAGCCTGGTAGGCTGCGTTTCACAGGCTCTCAAGAGTCAGACATGACTGGGCAACTAAACAGAAACAACCTGGGATGTGGCAGAGGCTGACTGCAGGTCAGATAACAGAATATGGGAGGGAGTGAGTACAAGTTGTGTGACTCAAGTCAAAAGGTAGCTTCTAATGAGTCTACAGAGTCTCTCTGGAAAGGCATTTATCACAGATAATAGCAAGGAGATCCAACCAGTCCATCCTAAAGGAAATCAGTCCTGAATATTCGTTGGAAGAACGGGTGCTGAAGCTGAAACTGCGATACTTTGACCACTTTTTGATGCGAAGAACTGACACATTTGAAAAGACCCAGCTGCTGGGAAAGATTGAAGGCGAGAGGAGAGGGGACAGCAGAGGATGAGATGGCTGGATGGCATCTCCGATTCAATGGACATGAGTTTGAATAAACTCCAGGAATTGGTGATGGACAGGGAGGCCTGGCGTGCTGCAGTCCGTGGGGTCTCAAAGAGTTGGACACGGCTGGGTGACTGAACTGAACTGAACTGAATAGTTAAATACAATGCAGGAAAAAAACGAAGTGGGCACATTTTACATTTTCTATGCATAACATTTTCCCCCAAAGTCACTCCAATTCTTAGGTTAAAATCAGAGGCCAATTCAATCTCAGGTGTTTATTACTTCCCTCTCCTTGCTTTTACAGTAGATTCGAAAGCTTTATTGGTGAGTTGAGTACACCAATGTTACCACCATTGCTGTGCTGACCTTGGGTGGTTTGAGAAGCAGGATCCATGAAGACGGTGGTGTGACCACCAGTTCTAAAAACAGGAGCTTTCAGAGCACAGCCCATGTGAACCCCGTGCGCTGGCACAGAGTAGGTAGTAAAGGTGTTATTAAATACATGGATACTCAAATTCTATGGGCGTTGCTCAGTTTTGTTGGGGAAATAGAGCATACAAAAATCCAAGGGGTTGTTCTCAGGAAGAGTTGGGTCTAATAAGTCACAGTAGTGGGCTGGAAGTGAAAGCTCACTTTCCCAAAATTTAACTGAAGATGCAAAGGTCATTTATTTCTCCAAGATTCCTTAGTCTTCTCTTTATAAAATGGGTTTGCTATATCAAGAGATATAATTTCAAGTGATTGGTTAACTCGGTTATTCCAGACTCCAGTGTGCTAACTGGTCTTGTTTCCCCATTGCTTGGCTAAAGACTATTTGGGTTTTATGAGGAATAATATTTTCTATCTTTTGAATAAATTACTCCCCTGGCTCAGGGCAGATACTCTCCCTTCCTCCCTTTCCCTTCTCCCTCCCCTCCTTCCTTCCCTTCTTCCTTCCTTCCTCCTTTCCCCTCTTCCTTTTACTGTAAGTACTCATTGAACACTTATTGTGTTCTAGGCACCATGATGTTTATTTCAGATTAAAAAAATGAATGAGGCATGCCTGCCTTCAAGGAAACTTTAAACTAATGAAGAAAGCAAGCAACCAAACTAATAGTTATACTAGATGGGAATGTTCATCTGTGGGGTAGTATGGGAATGCAGAAATGACATATCTGAGTCAGATTATGAATTACAAGCAATAGTAAAATAGTAAATGGATTATCAGAGTGTGTGTATGTGTGTGTGTGTGAGAGAGGAAAAAAAGAATGGAGGAAAAGTGGTAATTCATACAATATGTTCTTTTTGTGAAGCATCACTTGCTGAAGAAGCCATCTGCAATACTACCTGCTTTCATAGTTGTTTTGAAGAAAAACTGAGAAAATGTGTGTAAAATATTTGTCAAAATGCCTGGCTCATAAAACTTCTCAAAAATAGTGGTTATGATAGTGGTCATAGTAGTAATAGCATTATTTCTTATACACAAAAAACATTTAAGAACATCGAGTACGGGCTAGGTACTGTGTTAATCCCTAAAGAAACATGTCTTCTAGTAAAGAATACGGACACACAGGTAATTTACCAGACTATAAAATAATATGTGCAGAAAGAGAAAGATGAAAAATTAGAGAAGTAATATAGAAAAGGGAATGCTTAAAATAACTGGGGTAGTCGGAAAAGGATTTCAAAGGATGCATAGGAGTTTACCATATGGACAAGAAGCAGGAGGGATGGGCATGGCAGGAAAACAAATTAATCAACCTAGTATATCCTAGGAATTTCCAGAGAATAGTCGAGAATAGTTTCTGAGAATAGAAAGACTGTCAGCAATGAAATACTGTTTTAAACAAATTACTCAGCAGTAGGGAGTCACTGAATGCATATTTCTGTTATCAGCTTATCCATCTGCATTGTATGTTTTCTACGTTTGTGTCCGCTAGAGGATTGAAAGCTCCTTGAATGAAGAGATGTTTCTTATTCTTTTTACCTCGATGCTCTAGCGTATACCACATACTCAATATTTTTAAATGATGGATTAATGAAATTAATTTTTTCCCCTACATAGCTGCTTGGCATATCAGGAGTCGGATGTCCCTCCCAGGGTTATTCACTGAGGTTGCTGAGTGGCTGTTCTCTACATCTGAAGGGAAGGAAACCGGGCTGAGATGCTTTGGCTGCGCTGGAGAGACTGTCTATTTAATATCAGGTCGTCACTTAATAAGGTTTTTGGGATACCAAAATGAGTTGATTTAAGGTGGAGGTGGGATCATTTCCTCAGTGTTGTTTTTGTTCTTGTTTCTTATAGATGAAGGATAATTTTACTGAAAGGGTTGAATTGAAGATTAATTCTAACTGGAATAGAGCTCTGCTAGAAAATGTATCTGAGGACCTGGATGAAAGGTAGTTTTTCAATAGGTAAATGTGGGATTGAAACCAAATGGGACAGACTTTCAGTCTTAGGGATCAGCTTTGACAACTGGCACCTTGCGGAGCCCAAGGGGATGCAGAGAGTGAGTCCCCTGCTCTGCTTCTCAGGCAGAGGTCAGCTTGGGGAACCTTTCAAACATTCTGCCTTGGAAAGTGGGAATTTCAGAGGCTGCTCTTCCCACTTCATAGGGAAGATTTTTATGCTCTGCAGAAGGTGCCCAAGAACGCCTGTGTTCTGCCCATACAGTCTAAGCATCTGGAGGGCAGAGAGGAATTAGGTCTTCATCACCCACTGTTACATCTCCAGTCCAGGCTCAGTACCTGGTAGAGGTAGGTGCTTCCTAAGTATCCATTGGACTGAATGGATAAAAACAATGATCCCTTGTCATGAACTTACACTGTATCGGACACTTTTCAGGGCTTTGAAAGTGTTAATTCATTTCATCTTCACAACAAACTTATGAGGTGGGTGCTGTAAAAGTCAATGAGGTGATGGTAGATGAAGCATCAGCATCACCTGAGCATACGTGCCTGCGATCCGGGGCTTTCTCTTGGGGTGATTAAAGGGCAGCCTGTGGTGGAGGTGACATCTCTATGGTTGCTCCCCGACTGTAACCACTTGGTAAGTAGAGGGGGTTTTATAAAAGCTCTAGGTGATCTGGGCCAGGCAGAGAAAAGTTTATGACAGCCATTTACACAGCTGCAGCAGAAGCCAGATGAATCTCACGCTCCCAGTGGCATGATCACACCGATGGTAAACACCCTCCTTTCCTTGAAAGCAAAGCCTTCTCTGACCTGAACCACGGGGCTGCGTGCGTGCAGGAGCCTCTGGGGAAGGTAAGTCACCCTAGACAGTTAATGCAAACACATCTGCTATCCCCAGCGGAGAGTGGTCTCTTAGTAGCAATTGCTGGGCCAGCAGCCAATCAGTCTCTTGCACTGTAGCTGATGGGAGGGTGTCAGTTCTTTTGTCTCCTCCTCCAGGATCAGCTCTTCACTGGACCTGGAGGGGGTGGGGCAGAGATGGACTGCCCTCTGGGCAGGGGTTTGGGAGAAAATGTAGGCTCTGGGTCTTGCACCTGCTTCCTTCAGGGCTGGTGCACTGGGATGACCCTGAGGGATGGGATGGGGAGGGAGGTGGGAGGGGGCTTCAGGATGAGGAACACATGTACACCCATGGCTGATTCATGCCAATGTGTGGCAAAAACCACTACAATATTGTAAAGTAATTAGCCTCCAATTAAAACAAATATTAAAAAAGAATAAGACCCGAAGTTTGGGGTGGCTTCCTTTTGTATTCTGTGTGGACTCAGCTGTGCTCTTGCTAAGCTGCCCCTGACGCTCCCTGCACCTCGGTCTCCTCTCGCCTTTCCTGTGTTCATTTGTGTTCATTTCTATCACCACATTTTATCCACATCGCTCTTTCTGTCCAGAAGGCCCTCCCAACTTCTGCTCTGGCTTCTGAGTTCCAGATTGAATTTCACTTCCTCTTTGTCCACTACTGTTAGTTCTTCCCTTGAAATCCCACAGCATTCAACTCACTGACATCTTACAATTGGGATCCACCACCTTTTGCTTCTATTTAGCTTGTTTTAAAAGTCTTTTTATGTTATATTAGAGCCGATTAACAGTGCTGTGTTAGTGTCAGGTAGCAGAGGTGCTCCGGAGAAGGCAATGGCACCCCACTCCAGTACTCTTGCCTGGAAAATCCCATGGATGGAGAAGCCTGGTAGGCTGCAGTGCATGGGGTCACTACTAGTCGGACACGACTAAGCGACTTCACTTTGACTTTTCACTTTCATGCATTGGAGAAGGAAATGGCAACCCACTCCAGTGTTCTTGCCTGGAGAATCCCAGGGACGGGGGAGCCTGGTGGGCTGCCGTCTATGGGGTTGCACAGAGTCGGACACGACTGAAGTGACTTAGCAGCAGCGGCAGCAGAGGTGCTCAGCCATGCACACACNTGGCAACCCACTCCAGTGTTCTTGCCTGGAGAATCCCAGGGACGGGGGAGCCTGGTGGGCTGCCGTCTATGGGGTTGCACAGAGTCGGACACGACTGAAGTGACTTAGCAGCAGCGGCAGCAGAGGTGCTCAGCCATGCACACACATGCGTCTATGCTTATGGCTGCTTGAACTCTTTGAGGATGGTGCCAACTGCTGTCCTGCATGCACCAGATGCTTGTTTATCCTGTGGACCTGACAGCCTGCCTTAACCTTTGCTTAAACCCTTGAGACAGAAGCATTTCAGATAGAAAGTGGGTTCTCTTACCACACCTGCCCCCCACCCCAGCTTGGTGTCCCTGTCACCAAACCCAAACCTTCTCTGCAAGTTTCCAGAAAATTCTGAGTTACCAGCACTACCAAACTCAAGGTAAACACTATGGCTTGACCTAAAGAATCCCAGCCTGGTCCCAAACCTGTTTTCAGTTGTGAGGAGCATGCGTGCTCAGGCGCTCAGTCGAATCTGAATCTTTGCAACCCCAACAACCGTAGCCTGCCAGGCCTTTCTGTCCATGGTGTTTTCCAGGCAAGACTACTGGGCTGGGTGGTTGTTTCCTTCTGCAAATCATGAGAAGCAGGCAGCTCCAGTGACAGTAAAAGGGTGGTGACTGTCCTTTTAAAAAATTTATTTATTTTTAAAATCGTATTGGAATATAGTTATTTATAATGTGTTAGTTTCAGGTGTATAGCAAAGTGATTCAGTTACACACAGGATAATAAATGTATTCATTGTTTTTTAGATTCTTTTCTTATATAGGTTATCACAGAATGTTGAGGAGAACTCCCTGTGCTCTATAGTAGATTTTTGTTGATTATCTATTTTTGAAAGAAATGGAAAATTTTATTTGAGCCAAATTTGAGGATTATAACCTGGGAAGAACGTCTCAGGAAGCTCTGAGAACTGTTTGGCCCATTAGAAGTCAAGGCACAGTCATGTTAGTTTTTTGAAACAGAAGGCTGTACATCAAATGAAGTGATTTTTTTTTTTTTTTTTGGTTATCTTATATATAGTAGTGCATATATTCATCCCAGGCTCCTATTTCCCCCCATCCCCCAGCATTTCCCTTTGATAACCATTAGTTTGATATCTGTATTATATCTGTATATATTATATTCGGAGAAGGCATTGGCACCCCACTCCAGTATTCTTGCCTGGAAAATCCCATGGACAGAGGAGTCTGGTAGGCTGCAGCCCATGGGGTCGCTACTAGCCGGACACGACTGAGCGTCTTCAATTTCACTTTTCACTTTCATGCATTGGAGAGGGAAATGGCAGCCCACTCCAGTGTTCTTGCCTGGAGAATCCTAGGGACGAGGGAGCCTGGTGGGCTGCCATCTATGGGGCTGCACAGAGTCGGACACAACTGAAGTGACTTAGCAGCAGCAGCAGCATATATTATATCTGTATCTATATTAACCATTAGTTTTGATATCTATAAGTCTGTTTTGTAAATAAATTCATTTGTATCATTTTTAAAAAGTTAGATTCCACATATGAGAGATAGAGGAATGGATAAAGATGATGTGGTATACACACACACATACACATATATATGTGATATGTGGTATGTATACACACACATATATATACATATATACACAATGGACTATATAGTCAAATATATATATATGTATAGCCAAATAAATGTAGTCATGTATGGTTGTGAGAATTGGACCATAAAGAAGGCTGAGCACTGAAGAATTGATGGTTTAGAATTGTGGTGCTGGAGAAAACTCCTGAGAGTCCCCTGGACAGCAAGATCAAACCAGTCCATCCTAAAGGAAATCAACCCTGAATATTCATTGGAAGGACTGATGCTGAAGCTGAAGCTCCAATACTTTGGACACCCAATGCAAAGAACTGACTCATTGGAAAAGATCCTGATGCTGGGAAAGACTGAGGGCAGGAGGAGAAGGGGATGACAGAGGATGAGATGATTGGATGGCATCACTGACTCGATGGCCATGAGTTTGAGCAAGCTCCAGGAGGCAGTGAAGGATAGGGGAGCCTGGCATGGTGCAGTCCATGGGGTCGCAAAGAACTGGACATGACTTAAGTGTCTAAACCACAGCAAAGCAATGGAATGTTATTCACCCCTAAAAAGACTGAAATAATGCCATTGGCAGCAGCATGGAGGGACCTGGAGATGATCATATGAGTGAAGCAAGTCGGACAGAGGACAGAGGGTGATCAGCTTCTGTCCCATAGCCATGCATTGCTTTATGCTGCATCCATTCACATTCCTCTGAAATGAAGGAAGGAACAGTCATGACCTTGTAGCTCTTGTTAGAGAGACGCTCCAGGCTGGCATCTTAGTAGATGGGCTGGCTCCATTACACAGGTGTGCAGCCATGAGCTGATGGCATCTCAGGAGACATTCCTGAGACTACAGAAGGCAAGAAACTTGGCTTTGGAATTTGCTCAGCCATCACAGTACTTCCTGGACTCTGAGCTTTTGCCCATCCTGTTTTGCTAATGGACAGAGGTTAATTCAAAGTTATAAGAGCAATTCTTTGAAGTGGAGGGTTGTCTGAGGTAGAAATTATAGACTTGAGTTTCTAATGGGCCCTAATGGAGCCCTTGTTCTTGGTAAGATGTAGAGCAACCCTTCCAGAATGCTCCATTCAAATCTCTAGAAAGTTGCCAGCCAGAGTGCTAGAAGCAGATCTGAACGTGTTTCTTGGTACATTTTGCCTAATAAATGCCCTCCCTCCCCTGCTCCCTCCTTTTGCCCAAGGTCTCTCTTCCACCTGAACCCCCTCTAATTCCTTCGCACTGGATTTAACAGTGTCCCTCTGGACCCTCTTTCAGAGAACAGAAGTCAGTTAAGGGGCTAGTGCGGGGTCCCACTGCCAGCAGAACCTCCGCTGAATCCCCACGAAAGCTCAGCGGCTGATGGAAAGTGATTTATAGCCCCACTCACTGTTTCTTTCACTGTTGGTTCTGGTCTCCTGCATCACAAATCGCTTTGCATATTAGCATTACATTGATGAAATTCAAAACAGGTGCATCTGCCTATAGAACAGCTGCGGAGACCCACTGAAAGCTCCAAGCTGAGACCCTGGGTACATGAACCCTCCTTCTGATAAGCTTCAGAACAGGTAAAATCATCATTAAAAGAAAATTGACTTGTAAGTACATGCAGGTATCTAGTCATTGCGTCTAACCACAAAGAAAAGCGAGGCAGCAGCGGCCGAGGGACTCTTCTTTAAAAATATATTCAACAGAACAACAGAAAAGAAATTGCCATCTCAGGCAATTGGCGCGACACAGCTTTAAGAGGCCGAGAAATTAGACTATATTCTCCTGCAATCGGGGGTTGCAGCCTGGAGCTTGTGCCTTGGAGGCAGCATGGCTGGGAAGGCCAGGGGGTAAGTTCCTCCTGTAGAAAAATGGGGTGAGAATTTGTACTGGGGGGCAAAAAATCAGAACATAAAGAAGCCCTGGGACATCAGACTCAGAGCCACTTAACCAACATCAGACCGCAATGTGTCACTGCTCACGACATTGGATCCAGAAGAGTCATTTTGGAGATTTCTTCCATCTAAAACAGAAAGAACTGAGTAATTTCACAAAGCCAGACTGGAACTCAGAGGCAGGGCAAGACTCCAGGTGGTCCTGGGTGTGACTTCCCCATGCAACTCAGACCCCTACTTAGTATCACGATACCCTGGACTGTCTATGCTATAACCCTGAACTATCACTTGTTGGTACCTATAATATGCCAGGTGTGGAGGGCATAGCTCAATCCCCGCTGCAGTCACATTTGATAGTAGACATGCCATCTTGGGAATGAACAGAGTGAGCGTCGGGACGGTTATCACCTGGTTCAAACCAGACAGTTTCTAAGAGCCAAAGTCAGGGTTTGAACACAAGCTGCCAACTCTCCTATCAAAGGGCTTAATTATTATTATTATTATTTTTTAGAATAACATGGACTGTATTTCAGAGCCTAAAGAAAGCAAGAAAATAGGGCATAGGTAAATCTTCCTGCATAATCCCCTGCATTTTCTTTCCTGTACATAAACAGCAAAAAGATACCACACAAATGATGGGGGGAAAGCAGACTTTCTCTTATAACCAGATTTTTCCAATTTTAACAGTTTGGCTTATTCTTGCCTGGCAAATCCCATGGGTGGAGGAGCCTAGTAGGCTGCAGTCCATGGGGTCACTAAGAGTCGGACACAATTGAAGCGACTTAGCAGCAGCGCAGCAGAGGTACGGCTAACAAATAACAAAGGGAGACCCTGGAAATCAATGTGTAAAACGTGGTGGGGCGGGGTCTGACTGTCCTTCAGTGAGCTCACCACCACGAAGTGGGTTCAGACCCGGTTGCTCAGCTGTCATCACACTTCTATGGTTGCCTACGCTGTCCTTGATGAAATGGACTAGGATGGGCAGACCTGTAGACTAAAGCCCCAGGGTCTGGGGACAGACTCTGCACTTAATTCTCTCTCCTGTAATTCATGACTGCCCTCCACTCTTCCTTGGTGGACTGCAGACTCTTCGAGGTGGGAGGCACTGCAGGGTCACCTGGTCCAGGCCCTTTATTTCACAGATGAGGAAGCAAAGGCCTAGAGGTATAAAGAGAATGGCAACCCAACTCTGCTGACTTGAGGATGTATCTTTTAGGACCACCTTCTCAAATGTCTACCCTGCAAAACTTTGCCCCTGGTCTTTCTTTGATGGGTGTGGATGGCTAGGGGAAGGTGTCACTGCAAGAGAAAAGGTCCCCCAGCCTGGCCTTGGGAGTGTGATGGAGCACAGGCATCCTGGCAGAGGATGGGGCCAGGGCCTCAGCAAGGGTCCTGAAGGCAGGGAGAGCCTTAGGGAAACAGGTCTCAGGAAATGAAGAAGTCAGGGGCTTCCCACAAAGCCAGGCACCGAGAGAACGGGGGAGAACCTGGTTCTACTGGTCAAAACCTGTTATCGAGCCCATTAGATGCACCAGACCGTGGGCAGTCAGACACAAAGACACACACAGCAGAGCATCTCAAAGATGTTTCTACGCATACATGAATCTACACATCAGAAAGAAACAGATAGCTCGCTGGTGGAGAGTATGTGGTAAAGGGGGAGGGGGGTCTCCCAGGAGCTCCCTGGGGACTGGGGTCTCCAGGGTAGCATCATGAGTGAGTGGGGCTTGGGAAGATCTCCATGGGAACAGCATCCTCTGGGTCAGCAAGTGAGGTGGAGGGGGCCGGACCTGGCACTCTCTGACACCACATTCCTCAGTTAGAGACGTTCAGTGTGATCCCGATCCCCTTAGACCAGGACTGTCCCCCATCACTGTACCAAGGCTTGCACTGCATACCATGTTGTTGCTGAATTTTCCACTCCCCCCGTCTCTGAGTACATCCCAGTGACCACAACTGAGCAAGGCTTTGGGATTTGGAAAGTTCTTTTGTTTCCGTTACAACAGGATGCACAAGCTTATATCAGTATTATTATTGCAACTGTCCAAGAAGTTAGGGTCAGGTAAGCCTGACCAGTGGGGCTTCTCAGGGGCCGCTAGTGGAAAAGAACCTGCCTGCCAATGCAGTAGACATAAGAAATGTGGGTTCGATTCCTGGGTCAGGAAGATCCCCAGGAGAAGGCCGTGGCAACCCACTCCAGTGTTCATGCCTGGAGAATCCCATCGACAGAGGAGTCTGGTGGGCTATGATTCATAGGGTCGCAAAGAGTCAGACACAATGGAAGTAACTTAGCACCACCACCCCACACTGCCCCCCCGCCCCCACAGCCTGACCAGTGAAAGATGAAGCGCCTTAAGCTCACGTCTTCTGGGTCCTTGCATGAGATCATACCTTCTCTTTGTTCTCATTCTCTGTGCTAATCACACCCTCTGTGTCAGGAGATCAGGTGAAACCTGAGTCAGGCTCTCAAGTGACAGACTAGC